>BEXV01001274.1:56175-107790 GCA_003118195.1 Hemicentrotus pulcherrimus
GAAGCTAGCAGCCGGTACCGAGCTGTTTGTCCAGGGTGTGACCTCACTATTCAGAGCTCGCTACGCTCGTGTGTTTGGCTTACGTTCGGGGGCGCTTGGGGGTTTGAGAACGGTCTTGAAAAATTGCATTTTACGCCTCTCCACGATATCTATATGATTTCTCAGCAAATTATTCTTGTTTTTCAAGAGAAAATCTTTCCATCCATATGTAATTTGTTCTAATTATCAGTATTTAGTAAATTTTCTTTGTGTAGCTCCTTTAAATACGCTTTCTAATGTCATTTTAAATGCATTATTGTGTGCATCAAAATTTAATCAGATTCCTGTACTTTTACATAATTTTCTTTCATTTCTATTTAATTGATGTTTGTAATGATTGGTTATTATTAATCTTGTCCTTAATTTGATATTTCTTTAGTTCGTGAATTAGTAGTTATGCGTAATTTTGTTGTTTTGATATTGTAAAGCGCATTGTTATTTTCATTTTATTTTATTAGTAGCATTCAATGTAATTAACATTTTGATATGTTTCCCCCCTTGTCGATTTAGATGTACATCTATGCACTTGGCAAGTCTCTCCTCTGGGCTTCAGAATACATGCGTGTCCCATACAGCAGTGCAGTCATCAGCACAACCATACAGTCATTACTGATGGGTATGTCAGACAACAATCCAATGACACGTCTAGGGCTAGTGCAGATATTAGAGGTACGATGTGTTCAGGTCTTTTCTTTTCATTGTTATGTGTGCGATCAAAGAGCTGTTATTAGAGGTACTTATTAATTGGATGGCTTTGAGTGTGATATGAGAAAATATTGTCATAGCGATAGCAATATGTTCATATCACACAAAAACAAAGACAAAGAATACATTATTATTATCTTTATCATCAGACTGAATAGCAAATACTTACCTTGGTACATATGACTTTGTTTTTCGTGTGATTTCCATATGATATCGATAGTTGAAGTTCCCAAATGACAGAGCAATACGAAAACAATATTGGTCAGTTATCCGGGTACTGCTCTAAAGATATTGAATACACTGAATTATTATACCACTTTGAAGCCTTTTATAGATAATTAATGCATCATATCCAGCAGGTGAAGCAGGCACAGTTTTAGTTTTAGAAAGAAAAAAAATCATACATTGTCTATTTATTACTATTATTATTATCAACATAAAAAATTCGGAGGAGGGGGTTGTTTGAGCCCCCTCCTCCGACCACTCTAATAAATCTAAAAGTTGTTAATCTTCAAAACAAATATAAATGCTATGTAGCCAATCTAGGAATTATAGATTCATCATAAACTTCATCTATTGAATACTGAACCTTACCACAACAAGTAAAGAGTATTTACAAAATGTATAGAAGAAGAAAAAATCAATTGAATATGATATGATTTGTCAGTAATTTTTTGTTAATGTGAACTATTTCTTTATTATTTGTTTTCAATTCAGGCTTGCACTATCCATGCCCAGAGTCTTGGTTACGGGATGCCCTACGCTCGTCACATCATCCAATTGAGTAAAATTGTACTTGGGAGCATATTTGCTGTAAGTTCTGAAGAAAAACTCTTTATTGTATGACATTGAAGGGTATCTCAGCATTGTGACGATGAAAATCATCTCAAATTGCCAAAAAAAGTCTTTGCATTAATCTTTCACAAGATGATAGTGCATTTAAGTGATTTAAATTTATGCACATCTCTGTTTTGTGTCTGGCTGGATTTTAAGTATTTTAACCCTAAAAGGACTATGATGGGGTGAATTACATCCCTATAGTTTTTGTGCTCTGGCTTTGCAGAATTTTGAATTTATAGTTCAGTAGTTTCATGCCTTGTTAAGCGCTGAAATTGGCTCATCTTTAGACACCAAATTCATAGAAATAAATAACAACGTTGCAATCTTTTAATACTAACTAATTTCATATTTATATGCATATTGAGTTGATCTATTTACATGCCAAATTCTAGATGTTTCATTGCTCCACAAAATAGATCAGAGGGGAATGGAATAACACAGATATTTTTAGAAAAATCCCTTCTAAATACAGTTATATCCACCATTTAAATTGCCTTATGCTGTGGATTATTGGTAAGATACAGAACCTTCATTAGATAACTTGTTTACTTTTTGTCATCTGTTGCATATTGATGTATGAATGATGTGTACTTTTCTGTGTAACAGCTGGATCAAATGGGAGACAGCTTCAATAGCAATACAAACAACAGTGTCTCCACGGTAACAGGGTCACCCATGTCTGCCATGGGGTCACCAGAACACAGGCGATCAGGTATTAATGTCATTTCTTTCCAATAACCAGTATTATTCATTAAAAAGCATCAAATTATATAAAGCTTCACAAAACTCACACTGTTTTTGAATGACCGAATATTTTCATGCATGTCCCTGAGAAACATGCTTTTTTCCCCTTACGTTTACATCAATAGATTTCAGGGGTTACAAAAAAAACAACATCATAGAAACACTGTTACGTCATCTTGTTTTCTTAATTTTTGTCATTGATGACTCCCTTTGCGAAAGAAGATCATTAATTGTCAATTAAAAGAATGAAGGGGAATGTAGTTTTCTTCTTTTAAATGAATAGAAGTTTTATTTACATGTAAACAGTGAAAAAAATATTGAATAAAAAGTTTTCTACCCTTCACCAATGTACACATTTTTTTCTCTGTCAATAACAGGTCGAGTCAGTCCTGGTAAGCGAAATCACCAGCAACTCAATTCCAGCGACTCCACCGACCACAAGCACAAGCGCACCATGCGAGGTAATGACGAACCAGACACTCGGAAAGGATCTAAATCAAAACACAAGCGCGGCGGATACTCCAACCTCAGCAGCAGTACAATGGACTCCCAGGACAGTTACGATGACATGCGCTCATACAAAGACACGTTACCACATAGCCGCTCTACACGGAGCTCTCATGAAATGCTGGATGAGCGATCAAGTCGTAGGGATGCTTCACACAAATCTAACGCCACTGAAGAACGCTCGTATCATATGTCTGACATATTCTCACCAGCGAACAGAACAGAGAAATCAAATGGTTATAAAACCTTGAGTGTAAAGAGTGGTCATTCGCGTCGTGCAGAGTCAAAGCATTCCAAAACGCATTCCGTGACGTCGCGCGGTTACGAATCAATGCCGGACAGGCCGAGCAGCCGATCAAAGCAGCGGTCGCCACCACCACGAGCCAAATCCAGCAGAACAAATCTGGTTTATGAACGGTTAATGGAGAGACGGGAAAGGTTAGGTCGTCTTCGAAATCAACTAGGGCTTCAACCACGGCATGGGAATGAACTGACCAGGTCAGTATCGGACTATGATAGCGAGACGGAAACAATGACAGAGGATGAAAGCCAGTATGGAGATGGGAGATCAGAGGCTAGGTCATACAAGTCTCTGACCTCTGTCGAGTCAGCCAGACAAGGTAAACACAAAGTCGTGATGTACTCAGTTTGGATTGAGGTTGAATATTTGGTCAACTTATTCCATTGTACTTTTTTAGCCAAAAAATTTACTCCAAGCCCAAGAAAGCAGGCTAGCTAAAAAGCTAATCTGGCAAATTAGTTTGTGCCGTGATCGGCTAGCAGTGGTATGCAGTGGTTATTATGAGCTGCACACAAGCAAACAAGGTTCGTTCGTTTGTATCTCCTTAGATCAAGATTAATGTAATCTTGATCTTTGGAGTAGTTGCTACAACCGGCCGTGTCAGACACGTTGCCCCGGGGTGCGAGATAGGACTCTTGTAGCATGCCCCCATTAGCAAACAAGGTCATATATGTTGATGCGATGCATTTAATTCAAATAGTTTTGGATTGGTTTGTTTATGAAGTCACATCAAGCTCTGAGTACTTGTATTTCGGTTCTAGATTGCCTTGCTAATATGTGATTTAAATAAGATGTACTGTAGACTGACTTAGCCTTAGGCAAGCTACTTATAAATGCTAAGTAATACAGCCAGGGTCATTCAGTCCGTTGTTGGATGGACCACTATTAATGATGAAACTTGTTTTGATTCACCAGGGAGCTATCACCCAGACCAGTATTCTCAGTACTCCTCGGTAGGGTCATTTCCCTTTGGCCAAGCTCCACAGGCTTCCTCTTCTCAGCGCCAGAGCCGGAGCGTACCCAACGTCCACCAACAGAGGGCTGATCAGTACGATGGGCCGTCCAATAGGGATCCTTCTTTAGAGCGCAGGCTGCAGGCAGCGCCCTCTAGCAATGAACTCAAGAGGAACACCTTGCCTTCACGAAAGAAATTGAAAGTAAGCGGTGATTCTATATGACAGGTTGTCATTGATTTGAATGCCTGGATCATATAAGGACAGGCTCTCTCCCCAACAGTTTCATTTAACATGGGGAAAAGTCTTTATGCTGTTAGTCAAGAAAGGTTCCTAACATATAAATATATTGTAAAATAAGCTGCAGGCTTCAATAGTACAAATTGTATTGCAATGCCAGAAAATATGCCTAAATCTAAAGCTACCTACTAAAATTTCATCTGTCAAACCGTTACAATGTAGTAGTAGTAGTAGTAGTAGTAGTAGTAGTAGTAGTAGTAGTAAAATGGTTTTATTAGAACAACTGCAAAATGGTAGCCCGAAAGCTAAATTACATTGCAAGTTTTACAAGCTCAGTTTTAAAAAGCATTTCAACAAACTTAGATATAGATTAGATATAGACAAGTACAAATAATACACAGTAAACTAGATCATACTGTATTTCATATTCCATACTTGCAAACAAATTAATGGTACAAATTGAATAGATTCATCATTATTATTATTATTGTAATCATTGTTAAGTGAGGAATATTCATATTTTGAATAGAGATTGAGGCTGATTAACATTAAGCTTTCCATGATCCTAAAGGCTTGTTCACATATGAAGTGTTAAACCACTGCATTTCTTTTTGCATTGTGTTATTGAATAGTAACTGGGCACAACAAAGGGTCTAGGCATACAGTATATTATTTTATTATCTATTATTTTATAATTATTATTTATTTGGCATTTCAAACATACAATAGAAGGTACAATGGCACATAGGATACAAAATATGAAAGAATAAAATATTGGCTTCCTCTGCTGTACCTCTCGAAGTTGCCGGGAAGAAAAAAGGAATGTAAAATTCCTATAACCCGTAAGTCTATTATATCTGTGTAAAAGGAAGATACAGATATATGAAGCATATTACACTTACGTGATCATAAATATAAAGTGCTTTGGTTTACTGCGCCATATTTGAATGAGGCTTAATTGTGAATATGTTATCAATGTGGTTATCCCAATGATCATATAATCCTATGTTTGCTTCTCGCTTATCTTTCAGAAATTCTTTGGGCCAGAGTTTGTGGTGATGAGCGGCGAACCAAACGAATCCATCACCATGCCCATCTCATTCTTGGTAAGCATTGAATAGCATTTTGAAGGGACTGGGAGTAGAAAGATCTAGGCCAAGTTAGACCAATTACCATATAGCCACATGTGGGAAGATTTATGTTGAACGTGTTAGATTCTGATGTGCTCCCTTTTTGTACGTATCCCCTTTAATTTCTGTTAATCTAAAAATAACGTAACAATATTTTAAAGGGATCGTTTAACAATGTTAAATCTGAGATGCACGGCCCTACGTGTTGTCAGTGTCTGTGATATGGTGTAATATTGAAGCCCTTAAAAAATTGCGCTTCAAATTGATCAAGAAGTGCCTCAAAAATCTTTGAGTGACCGGTTTTATCATGCTCGTTTTCCCCAATAGACTGTAGTGTTATGAAAACCATTTGGCAAATGTTTTGTAATTTGTAATTTCATCTATAAATATATTGATAATCAGACAGGCGATCGCCTTGTAAAAGTCATGGGATTCCGGACTGATCTAAAGTTTTATAATTATCATTGCAGAATGAGCTAAATCCAGGATTTTGTTTCAGAATCTGAGACAAAGTTACTGGATCCCTATAAGATGAGGGAAACTGAGTGGAGAGCTTCAAGTTTTTTACAAAATATGTTTTGCTTTTTAGTTTTACCTTGTATGTGTAAAAGGGAAGCGGTGTACCAGAAGACTTGTGCGATTTTCTGCAAATCTCACTTCAAAAATATTTCTCTCTTTGTTAGATTTTCTTACATTGCCATCCATTACAGTAATGGCGGATTTGCATCACAATGATGAAGATGTTATCTTATATTATCGTACTAGATAAAATGTGTGAAATATTTCTCCATTGTGTGTAACAGATGCACTACACCTGTACTTGATCAATAATTAACAAATTTTGCCCTTTTTCTATTTTCCTTCCTAAAAAAGAGCAAAGCTGGTAAGATTCCACCAGAGAAGAAGAGGGTCACAGCTGTCATGCTAAATGGCCGCAGACTTGACCTTCTGTGTGACCTTGGGACCTCTGGTCAAGAGCTGTTTGACCTGATCGCATCACACCTGGGTCTCAATGAAAGATCCTACTTTGGGATTGCCTATATCAAAGGTATGATGATCCTTCTTTGATAATACACATATGCATGTACTAAGATTAAATTTGGAAACCTTTTTCATGATCAACTTATTGATTAGTTCAAGGTTTGAATGTGAAGATTAATGTAAAGCCTACTCAAGAGTGATCATGTATACTTAAGGAACAGCTGTGATAATTTTTCATCAGAAAATATATGTAAACATATTAAATCTCGTAGAAATCACTCCCAGTATAAATTTACATAGTAGAAGATTATACCAAACTATTATTTTTGAGTAGAAAGAATGCAGGAGAAAAGCTTAATTTTGCATTAGGACTGTTATGCTGAAAAATAGACAAACAACAAAATGTTTTTGCTCCTAGAAATGTTATAATTGAGTTGATTCCTTGTACAGGTGTATTTTCTTGTTTTTCTTTACAATAGTTTGTTGCCAATTTGGCTACCAGAAATGAAATTGTTAAGATAATTCCATGTAATTTCTTTTAAAACAAATTTTGCCAAAATTTGTGACATCACCGTTCATTAGAGAGTAACAAAAACAATCACAAACTAAGGTTTCAAGTATCTTCCTGTAGAAGTACTCAAATTATTAGATCTGAAATGCTTAACATACTCTTCCATTTTACAATGATTTTCTTCCTTGACATCAGAGGGTGAATATCTCTTCATAGACCCCGACACCAAACTCTATAAGGTGGGACCAGAGACCTGGCGTGAAGAGGCCAAGAAGAGGTCAAAGAAGGTCGGGTCAAAGGAGAAGTTCACAGTGTTCTTCCGGGTCAAGTACTATGTGGAGAATGTCAGCTTACTGAGGTAAGAATGCCAAGAAATTTGTAGAGTTTATTGAATTACAATTTCAGCATTGTTTCATAAAAGAAATAGAATTCACAGAAAAAAAAACATTTTTTTATTTTATTGTGGAATCGCTTCTGCAGTGCTAACCTGTACTGTTTCCCTGTAAGACATGTTATAACCTTATACAACTCAGAAAGTCATTATCTTGTACCACTCAACTTGATGTTTACCCCTTTTTCACTCTAAGGAGATTTTATGTCATAGAAGATTCAAGTGTCTATAGTAGCAGCTTTTTGATTTTTGCCATGAGTGGTGTTTGTAGATAGGAATGCCTGTTGATTGCCTCGTGTACACTATGGTATCACATAAATCCCCTAATAATCACAGTTTTAAAGACTTTCAAAATTCACAGCTACATTTTGACATGCAGGGAAAAAAATATCTAAACAAATTTGGGGGCTACATTTCAAGCTTGCTTGCATGAAAATAACACTCTTTCATTTGTTTTGCATTGAACTTCATCTAAATTTTAGGGGGCTCTTTTTACGCATTTCGGGGGCTATTTCTCCCCGAGCCCCCGTTTTTTTTTTGTTCCCTGTTGACATGTGATGTACATATACATTTTAAATGTTTAAGGTATATTCCAAATTATGACTTGAAGCCATAAGTCCCCTGGCTATATATTCATCACAAAGCTCAATACCCATATACGATGCACTCTTTCATGATTCCAAAATAAACACCCACAGTCCAAAATAAAAGCCTAACCAGTTCTCTATTCCTTCTGTGGGGCTATTGTTTAGGGATGGAATGAGGAAGTGAATATATTTCTTGAAGCAGGACACAGGCTTGCTTAAATGTTGTTTGCCTCGTCTAAATAAACACAACTGAGATTGTTCATCTTTAGAGAAGACATGCACATTATTAATCAACATTGTGAGTAAAAGCTTATGTCTGTATGGATGAGTTGTGGTGTGCAATGCTGGTAAAGTCTTATTTTAGACAGCCAACAAAAGTTAGTAGTACATTATATGTTATGTACCTGTACTAGATTTTTGGTATTCAACTTAGCTGGAATGAACAGAGAGCAGTGTTTTCATTCCTAGAACAACAAAACAGACACAAGATGTCAACTTGATTTCAGTGATGTTCCTTATTTTGCTTGAGAGTACTGTATAAAGTGTATCATGAAATTCCTGTTCTGTAATTGACTTTTTTAGGGATCAACTCACAAGGCATCAGTACTACTTGCAGTTGCGTAGAGATATTCTGGAGGAGAGAACCAAATGTGATGAGAGAGCCGCTTTACAGCTCGCTGCCCTTGCGCTTCAAGCAGAAATGGGAGATCACGATGACAGCACATCCCGGAACTACTTTTTACCTGAGCACTACATAGCAGCTAGCATGATAGAGTCGATTGGTGTGGAGAATATTAGAGCTCGATTGCCCCCTATGCATGAAGCTCAGAAAGGGATGTCAGATGTGGAAGCTGAATTTGACTTTTTGATGGTATGTCAATGTACTGAGAAAAGATGTTCATCTGTTATAGAAGCATTCAGTTGATGTATTGTTTGTGTTTCATTTTGAGCCCTTTTGAATATTTACATCATAAACTAGAATGCCTTCTTTCGAGGTTAAAGGTAAAGACCAGTATTGGACACGTCCCAATTTCAAAAAATGAAATGGAAGCTCTTTATTACCAATCATGTGAAAGAATATGTTTAGACTAACACATGATGACAAAAACAATCCAGGGAAACCACCTACTAATTGATATATTTGGTAAATTAGTTTATCTATTGGACTGTGAGAGATAAACGCACGTATGCGTAGTCCCATAAACATCTTTCTGTGTACAGTGCTTGTAACTTTACGAAGACTGGGCCAAATTTCTTATCATTTTGATGATTCCAGAAACCTTGCAGTACACACCAATACTTATATGCTAGATGATCAACCTTTTCTGATCAATTCCTCAACGTTTCGTTCACAATGCAATCGCTTGACTATAACTGGTCTTTATCTTTAAACATTAACGATTTTGCATACCTGTGCACCATCACTAAAGTCCAGATGATAAATTTGAAAATAATACATTCATACTTCTGTAGAATGTAATTTTCAATGTTGGAAGGAAAGGAATAGGAACAATTTGCAAAGTTAAACCTCCGTTAATATTGTGCCATTCCTTCACTCTTTACATTTTGAAATTCACAAGAAGTTTTAGTTCTTTGAAGCAAAGAAACTACTGGATCGTGTTTCTGTCACATCTTAGTTGTGCAGTCTTGTTATATCAGAATAACGTAGAATGAATGTGAATATTAAAGAGAAGGTTGAGTTCTGGGAAGAGGTGAAAAATAATTTGTGAGCGTTATCATTCTTATTATGCAAGTGTGGAAGAATATCAGATAAGACATGTTCCCTGAAAAGCATGGCTCTTCAAATGCCTTCATATTCTAAATATGGCATGTAACATCGTAAAAATCGGGGGTAGGATTTTTACGCCATGTGTTTGTGTAGTCCCATATACATCTTTCTGTGTAAGTGTGTGTACTACTAAAGAAACTACTGGATCGTGTTTCTGTCACATCTTAGTTGTGCAGTCTTGTTATATCAGAATAACGTAGAATGAATGTGAATATTAAAGAGAAGGTTGAGTTCTGGGAAGAGGTGAAAAATAATTTGTGAGCGTTATCATTCTTATTATGCAAGTGTGGAAGAATATCAGATAAGACATGTTCCCTGAAAAGCATGGCTCTTCAAATGCCTTCATATTCTAAATATGGCATGTAACATCGTAAAAATCGGGGGTAGGATTTTTACGCCATGTGTTTGTGTAGTCCCATATACATCTTTCTGTGTAAGTGTGTGTAACTTTACCAAAACTTGGCCAAATCTTTGATCATTTCGATGATTCCAGAACCTTGCTATACACACAAATTCTTATATGCTAGATGATCAACCCTTTCTGGTCGATTCCACACCGTTTCTTTCACAATGCAATCGCATGTCTAGAACTCAACTTCATCTTTAAATTGCAGTTGAAGTTTAAGTCAGTCAAACTAATGCATAAAATCACCTTTGTTGTTTTATTTTTAATATTAGGAAGCAAGAAAATTACCTGAGTATGGAATCCACTTCCATCGAGTGACCCACAACAAGAAGGAGAGCACAAGAGGGGTGTGGCTTGGGGTGTGTACCCGTGGGATCATTGTCTATGAGAAGGGGGGCAAAGCTCGCAAACAAGTCCATGCCCATCCTTGGAACAAGACTAAGAAGATTGCTTTTGATGTGAGTATGGATTGATTATTAGACCACATTTAGAGCTCCAAGTAATTTTTCAGTTTTATCTCCTAGCGTACTTTCATTATGATGCTATCATAAATAGAATAAAGATCATCTATAAGGAGTTATTTTCTATTCAGAGTTATTTTCTATTCATCTTTTAAATTTTTTGAAATGAAGGTAGTAAAAATAAACATTAGGACAAATTTTGCTAATAATGCAAAAGTACTTTATCAAGTCATCATCGACAATTTGGTTTGCACACTAATCACAAATAGTTTGTGCATCTTCATAAAAGTGTTCATATTAATGAGTTACAAAGAAAATGGCAAATTAGAGCCATGTTGTGAATTGTGAAATAATGTCAAGCTGCAAAAATCAAATCAAATAATGATTTACTTTCATTGCAAAGAAAAAAAAAGTAAGTATTACATCTGTTGAAATGTACTTGAATGTTCACCTTGTAATGGATCTTTCTTTTTGTTACACAGAGGAGAAAGTTTATAATAGAGCCCTTCGATGCCACTGGGATGAAGTTTGTTCACTTCACAGAAAGCTACAAGAAGTAAGTACAGTTACAATTCATGTGAACAGTTTGGGAATTTCTGCAGGAATTTTTTTTTTCTACTTTACTTGCTATCATTGTTCCAAAATGCCTTAATTTGTCAAAATGCCTCCGCTGAATAAAAAGGGTTACCCTTCTTTTGAATAAGAATGATTTCCTAAAAGCCAGAAATAACTAGGCTTTTCGTTATGTCAGGCTAACAACAATTCTTTGAATTTTGAAACATTGATAGAATATTTAAACACTTTAAAAAGAAAGTATTGTCTGTTGAAAGCCAGAAACATTTAAAGGATGATACATGGATCTAGTCCTACAATAATGGGTAGCAAAACAAAAAATTAACGTGAGTATAACATATCAAAGTTATAAATGGAAAGTAGATAAACTTATAAAGCAGATTTTGAATATATGCATCAGACTTAATTCCCTTTTTGCTCTCTCAACAGAGGAAGTACATCATTCCTATTTGTACCCAAGAGAACATAACAATTATTAACATCCTGCTCATTAACTAAACCAAATATTAAAAACAATGACCATTGATTTTCTATGTATTGGTGACTATTTTCATCTTATGTTTCACAGGGGTCGCTATCTGGTACAGCTCTGCAAATCACAGCATAGATTACACATGGCTGTGAGAACTAAGACTAATATTGGTCATCAATTTCAGAATGGTAAGTCGTTTGTAGCAACATGTAATAGGTTTGCAAACCTGTAGCATTTATTCTTTTGCTTACTTTTTTTTCTGTAGAAGAAAGGTTTATTTTAACGTTCAAGTACATAGAAGGGGATCGGTATTCATTTATGGTCATGAAAAGAAATTGTATTCAAGTTTTCTTTTTTGCAAATATTTAAAGATATGTTTGTTGGTATTTGTACCAAATTGATATCATAATAGGAAGAGAATTAAAAGCTTTTCAATAGTTAAAGTGATTTTATTAATGGATTATTACAGTGTTGACCAATTAGATAAACAGATCTTGTATGCATCTTGAAAACCTTTGAAGTTTTTTCCAGCCTACATGCATTTCCAATGCTTTTCCCTAACATTACCTTGAATTTATTATACAGTGGTTCAAAAGATTTGTTATAGTGCAACCAGTTTGAAGTAATTATTAATTCTATAGATTATGGTGTAGAAGGAGAGTCCTACAGCCTAGCAAGTGGGTCACTACGCTACGCCAATCATTACGAGCCGAACGATGAGTTTGATTACAGCGACGACGAGCAGAGCATGATGGGATCGGTTCCCAGTGGACTTGGTGCTTCCTCATACACCATTGATAGCATGAGGCATCATGGGATGCCTGAGGTCAAGAGGTCAACTTCAGGTTACGAGGAAATCAGGATTGGGAGACAACCTCCTCCGATCAAGGTACATAAAGTCACGTTCTGATTATCTCTGCTTTGTTTCATAGATTTCTTAGTACTGCATGTGTATGTAACAGGGAATGATGCTACATATATGAAATTACATACAAATACATACTTTTCAGCAAATAAAAAGCAGAAACATATTTATGCATTCAGCCTCTTTTTGTATGTCTTCATTCAATACACTTCTGTTGTCAATGAACAGAGCCCTGAGAGACGACCACACTCCACTCCAGTAACAGAGGGCAGCAGACAACAGAGATCAAAACAAATAAATCAGCCGTACAGAAATGGGACGATGGGGTCAAGGTCAAATGTCAATCCACAGCGTGTGCTCCGTGAACGTCAGCAAGATGAGTACGATGGCAATGGTTACGCTGAGAACGGTTATGAGGAGGTCAGCAGTGGTCAGCCAAGATCGCAAGGGAGGTCAAGGCAGGAGTTGCAAGAGATTGTAGATGACCCTCCGTATGCCACTATAGCGAGCATCAAAGAAAACAGGGAGAAGAGCAAGCAAAAGAGAAGGTAATGTTTGTACCTACATGTACATACATCAATATTCTTATGTGTGATACTTTGGCTCCTGAGGTTAAGTATGTTTATACGGTTGTATTTTTATGGTCATGAAATAAGCACTAACAAATATCTTCATCTCTGGTAAAGTAAATGTGATTTTTATCCCCCATCTAATCATATTGTCTGTTTAGATTTAGTGTGAGACCGAAGTTCATACAATGCATGGTTCATTTAGAAAAGGCTCTCAATTAGTAGATAGTTAAAGAAGTTTTGCTAAATGTCTTGACCTAAAGTATATGATGATATAGAAATCAAAGTTACATGTAGCTGTTCTTTGAGAACTTTTTGAATAGTTGTGAAATCCATGTTAACATTTCCTTTATGTTCAAATAATAATCTTTGATATTTTGATTTAATTTTAGCAGGGCACCTAAGATGAGAGGTGAAGAGAGTGGATATGCAGAGATTGGACCTAAAGAATCAGAGAAACCATACGTCCTAGGTAACTATATCTTTCTTCAGTTTTGAATGTACATTGATAGGGATGCATAACAGTGAAAGAAAAGATCTTCTCAATGCCAGAAATAGATTGTTGTAATCAAAGTCACTTTCTTCATAAAATAAAAAAAGAAGTTAAGATTTACCTTTGCTAGCTTGTATATCATGTGTAACACCTATCTCATTTGGAAGCAAAATTGTTCTGTATATCAGCCACTGTTATGGCTCTTGTGTTGAGTACTGTTTACCTATCACCCAGAGGCTGGATTAGTTAGTGCATATGTTATTTAATGTACTGCCTTCCCCCTCCCCTTGTATGTCATTTTTTTTAAATGAAATCATTCTTTAATTCTGTGCAATCCCAAGAAAAGTTTCCTACATATTCCTTCATTTCTTTGTACACAACAATATCGTTGATGCCATATAGGCTGCACCATCATCTGTTTGTTTTTTGTGTACATTCGCATCAATGTCACAAACAGGATTGTCCCTTTTGCCTGTCCATTAAATCTGCATAATCAAGTAAAATTAAAGTTGACCTATGTCTTCTGCTATCCTGAGTAAACTTTGCACTATTGGTTGTTTTCAGGTACAAGCATCCACAACAACAGTCAGGCCCAGTCCCGTAAGTCTTTGGACCAAGATGAGTCCATCAGTGAATCCCTGAGGGAGCGTCTGGAAGATCTGCCCCCGTCTGAGCGTCCTGAGAGGGATATCGTCATAGTTACCCTCAAGAAGAGCCAACAAAAAGGACTTGGTAAGTACGCATACAGCTGATTGGTTGTAAAAAATATCTAAAAAAAGGTTGTGTCCACAGGGGGGTGTTTCATAAAGCTGTTTGTAAAGTTACGCATGACTTTACGAATGACTTATATATGAAAAGCCAAATGGAATGCTCAGTCTTTTTTTAAATGCATCAACTAAAGTTTAACTTTGCAGATGTAGATTAAAGTTCTTATTATAGCAAACATTTTTAATACAAACTATATTTTTTGACATAATTTAATTGAGGTTATTGGAAATATAGTCACACTTTGTGAAAACATCAGGAAAAACTTTGGGCATCCTATCTGGCACTTCATGTTCGAGTCGTTCGTAAAGTCGTGTAAAAAGGTGGTGTTTTTTGTAACAGAATCTTTTAATTAATAGCTGCATTCACTTTCAGAACAAGGAGTGTTGTTTGTCCATAAAAAAATAACAAACAAGATAAACAAAATGTACTTTTTGATAATGGTACCCTCCTTTCCACTGTACATTAGGTCTATAAAGCTTATTCTAGGCCTTTTTGTACCAAGTTATATGCCTCTCATTGCTCATGAATCAGGCTTTACAGAGACAATCATTTAAAATATAGAACAGTGTTCTATTTTGGCCAGTATTCATATAATTGAGGTTATGGTTAACATCATCAAAGAAAGTTGGCTCTTTTATTTTTCTACATTAAACTTTAATTGAAGTCAAACATTGCTATAGAGACCGCCCAAGGAAAACACAAAACATTTGGTCTTTGTAGACAGGTGGTCACTACAGCAGGTTTGACTGTATTATAAATTTAATTTATTCTTTCTATGACACTTAGAAGGTGAGCGTATGAGAACACGCTGGTACAGGTTCAATCCATCATTTTCTTCCTGCCTGACATTTGTTTCTTTGTATATATTCTTCATACATGACTAACACCACATTTAATAACTAAATCCTTCTTCTCACCAGGCCTTACCATCGTTGGAGGAGAAAACTCCCGAAGCTTAGACCTGGGAATCTTTGTTCGTTCCATCGAGCCTCATGGCCCTGCCCACAGAGATGGCAGGCTGCATGTCGGGGACAGGATCATTTCCATCAACGGACAGAGTCTGGAGGGGGTGGGGCATCGGGTGGCCGTGGATATCATCAAGAATGCCCCAGAGGTCGTTCAGCTGATTGTGTCTCAACCCAAGTCAGGTTTGTACGATGTACTAGTGTAAACTTAGTCATTCTAATAGTAATCACTGTATGTTGTGATGTATCAAATGAAACATAATGTTTCACATGTGGAAAAGGAGGGTCAAACGAATGAAGCAATAAGTTTCATCTTTTTCAACACACTTGTTTATTGCAATTGGAAAATAGTCATGATATCGAATGGTAACCTTATATTTCATTGTCTCCCAGGATTAATTCTTTCAATGCCATAGTTTAAAATAGTGCAAATAATGCAAAAAAGTTTCTTATGATACATGTAAACTTTGTGGTAATTGATGGATTCTGAATAACTTCTGTTGTATTTTGCAGGATTGAATTCCAAAGTCTCTTCCACCCCGAGCACAGAGGTAGTCTATGCCAACGTACACCACCCGGCTAAAGCCCATTCAACACCCCTTGCCCTCAACCACCAATCACAAGGCTCTCTAGAAAACATCCAGGATCTCCCCGTAGAGTCCTCAGCAAGTGACAGCTCCCCCAAGCTACGCAACATTCAGTTCCCACCGACCAAGCCCCGACGACGCCCGGAGAGCTTCGGGTCCAACTACAGCCTGAACTCAGACCAGGAGAAGAATGGGTCAGGAGAAGGGAAGCACAGAAGGTATCTCACCGTGGAGAAACCAAAGATTGTGAAGAGGAAAGGAGTCGTGAATGGTGATGAGGATGATGCAGAGGAGGATGATAGAGGGAGGATAACTGAGAGGAGCGAAGATGTTTCGAGGATGACTACAGAAGTAAGCCATTTATTTATCGGATAGTGAAGCGGAAAAGTTGAATGGTCTATTTAAAAAATCTGAGCTTTGGCCAACTTTGAAGTCAATGCCAGCATATAAAGCCTCGGGTTGAATTGTCTTTCAAGTGAATTTTATGTTGCGTTTTTTAATGATGTAATCGAAATGCTCATTGAATCTTATAAATTTTCCTTTTGCAATAACTCTTCTACCAAAGGGAGATAAAGATCCATTGGATGTAAGCCCGAGTCATTACGTTTTTTTTTTCTAAACATTTAACCGTTAACTTAATACGGGCGGTTTCGTTTAAAGACGGTCAATACTACTGAGCCAGAAGGAATTAGCCCACACAGCGAGGTCACTGACAGGTGGCTATCTCATTAACTCAGCTCTCAACTAACATAAGAAAAAGAGGATCATGGGAGACCCAACAGGCAATGATTGGGGAAGATTTCTATATACATATAGAGGGAGCAAGTAGCTACAAGTAGGACAATGTTTGAGGTTAATTTTGTGTACATGTGTGTGTGTGTGACGGAGAGAGCATGCATGGACCATGGAGAGATTGAAGAAGTAAGACAAGTAAGACAAGTGAGATAGAAAGGGTGGCTGTGTTAAGTCTGCTGAATTGAAGAATGATTAAAAGCAACTCACAATGTCTAAGACTTTATTGATTTTGTTGATAAATATTTCAAAAAATTCAATTATTATTGTTATCATTATTTTTGTTTTTCATTGTACATGTATATATACATTATTTTAGGGGGGGCCGAGTCGGCAAGGGGTTGATATCAAAATTAATATTTATATTGAGAGAGGGAAGGGAAGAGATTATTAGAAGGGGGCATGGTTGGTTACAAATTCATTCATAGAGATTACTGCTGCCAGACAGTTGGCGCCAAGCTGCCAGGTGTAAGATCACACCGCAGTTTCTTTGATTATCTTTATTATCGGCTATTAGAAAATTCCAAAATGTATGCAAATAATGGTTAAACGGACAGAGAAATGCTAAACAGTTTTAATGAATGCAGTCGTTTAACCGTCAGTTAAACAGTTTGACTCAGGCATGATTGGATGTAAAAAATTATAGCCCATTTAATTGCTAAATGTAGATTATAAATTGATAGTGAAAGTCATAGATTGAAAAAAAAGTAATTAATGCTTTGATTCATTCTGATCATCAAGGACTCTTAAGGGGTCGCAATATCAGTGCAAATATTTGTACAATTATAGATGTGATCAAATATACTAATTTGCTTGATTTGCCTGGATCAATTGTTCTGTTAGATTTTGAAAGGGCTTTTGATAAGATCAAACATGGATCATATTTGAATCACTGAAACATTGTAATCTTGGTCATAATTTTGTGAAAATCTTTTATAATGAAAGAATTAGCTATGCTATAACAATGGATTTTTAACGAAACCCTTCTCCATGTCAAGAGGCATATTTCACCTTACCTGTTTGTTTTGGCCATTGAAGTGTTAGCTGTAGCTATCCGTGATAATCCAGACATTAAGGGTGTTCAAGGTAAATACCAGTTTTGGAAACGCCACCCTCTCAAAAAATGAAATGGAAGCTCTTATTACCAATCATTTGAAAGATGGTTTGACTAATATGTGATACAAATTTTGCCAAGAAACCGCCTACTAATTGATATCTTTGGTAAATTATTATATCTACATGTACATGTATTTGGACCTGATAGATATCGTCGCGTTGTTCCATATACACTTTCTGTGTACAGTGCTTGTAACTTTACCATGACTGGGCCAAATTTCTTATCATTTTGATGATTCCAGAACCTTGCAGTACATACCAATACTCATATGCTAGATGATCAACCTTTTCTGAACGATTCCACAACGTTTCTTCCACAATGCAATCGCATGACCATAACTGGTCTTTATCTTTAAACTGAACAATATAGAAAAGAAAATTAGTTCATTCACTGATGATACTATTTGTTTTTTAACCAGTGAAACAGACTCTTTTGCTAATCTATTTGAACTGTTGCACTATTTTCATAGCTTCTCAGGATGTTGAATAAAATGTAAAAGTCTGAAGCAATTCATATTGGAAGTTTGAAAGACAGACAGATAACCCCGTTTCATGGGGTAGGGCTGAGCTGGAGAAAAAAGGAATTTAAAGTAACTTTTTCCTTGCAAACTAGATGTTTGTATGAACTTAATTTTCCTTCAAGGTTAAAAAAAGATTGAACTTGTTACAAATTGTTGGAGGCAGAGGAATCTATCTCTGATCAGAAAAATGACAGTAATTAAATCTCTCTTATTGCCCCACATTTTATATTTGTTTTCCGTTTTATGTATTAATAATGTACCCATTTCCTTTTTCAAAAAGTTGGATAACATTTTTTACAAATTTATATGGAATAATGGAAATGATCGGGCTTTGATGAATATGGAGGTCTTAAAATGGTAGATACTTATACATTTGCAAAATTTCAAAAAAATGGTTTGGGTGAAGCAGCTTTTAGATATTAAGTATGAGAATACTTGGAATAGTATAGAGCTAGAAATGCTTTGAATGTTTAAATTGATAACCCATTTGAATTATGGAAATCAGATGCACCCCAGTATCTTTTGGATAAGTTGAGAAATTGTCAGTTAATAGAATCTCTGAAAGTGAGGTTTGATTATAGATCTGTAATGTTAACAGAATCAAATCTAAATAGATATTATTTGCAGGATTGCAAAAATGTGAGCTTAATTAGACACAGACCTTAATATTATCATGCATTGGAAAGAGGTACTGTTAATATCAATCATTTATATAGAGGCCCTAATTTGGTGAAGACATTTGAAGATCTTGTCATTGAATTTGACATTCCCTTGAATACCCTGTCTTTTATTTCAAGTTATTTCACAATGCTGTAGCCTTAAATGAATTTTTGTTCAAAATTGGAAGGAGTGATTCTCCAAAGTGTTATTTTTGTAAAAAGTCCCCCGAAGTCTTGAAACATGTATTTTGTGAGAGTGAAATGGTTGCTACTTTATGAAAAGAACTGACTGATTATATTGACTATAGGATTAATGAGTCCACAATATATGCAGATTTAAGTTATGTCTTTGGTGTTGACATTGGCTGTAAACATGACAAATGTATAACTTATTTGTTTCTCTGTTTTAAATTTATTAGATGTAAATTTAAGCAAACTAACCTAAATTTTCAAGCTTTTATTAATTTTCTAAAAATGAAGCAAAAGATTGAATACAAGATTGCTGATAAGAGAGGTAAATTTAGCCTGCATTTTAAAAAAAATGGACATTTCAGTTGTAGACCATTAAGAAGACAAAGAAGACAAAAAAAAGTTGGTATAGAGACATTTTTGTCTGTGCGTGCATGCGTGTGTGTGTGTTTTTTTTTCCAATGATTTGTGTAGTGCTGTGTTGGGTACCTTTACATTATTCCTTTCCACATTTCTAAATAAGGTTATGGAAAGTTTTGTTTGTTTGCTCATTTTAGTAGTACACTGTAGATCAGTTGCTACTACTCAGATATACTTTATGATGCACTTTTTCTTAGATATAAAAACTTTGTGTTGTGTTAAAGTTTTTCTATTGAAATAAAACACTATCAAAATAAGTAAGCCATTATTTTTTAAGAAAAGAAATATTTTAGTGCTGTAAGTTATCGGTTGCTTTAAAATCTTGTTTAGTGAGCTTGTGTATAAAGTGACACCACTTTCAGTTCTTACATCAAAATGCACAAGATTACCTCATGGCTTACATTTATTTGCAATCAGGAGGGCCTTAATTCATAAAACTTTGTATCAATAACAAATTCAGTTTCAGTGGTTCTCACATGAAGTATCTTCACCCGAAAGTAGCTGTAAGTTGCTCTCTAGAATTATAAAAGGGGTGAGAAGACCTTTTTAGTTAGATTTGACCTTGGTTGGGGTATGGAGAGGAAGGTGCGCCTTACAAGCGAACACTCTTATGTACTCTCTCGTTTTTGGTGAAATTTTGTGTCTTTTTGTGATCTTCATGATTTAATATTTACATTAGCGCTTAGAGACTTCCGTGGTTAGCTCTTTATAAGTAACGGTTTTTATCATTTTTATTATTATAATAGATGTTATGTCAACGATTTCTCGCCCAATTACTTTACTCCAAAGTTATTAGTGTGATCAAGAAAGGGGTATTTACTAGTAAGAGATGCCCTCTTCAAGGTATATGGGGGTGCACTCCCCAGATCTTCTCCCTATTGTCAGAATGACATTTAAAATTGAATAAAATTTGAAATCAAAGTTGATAACAATTCTTTTTATTAATTATGCATTTTCATCAGATTTGATAATTAGATACTGATTTCCAGTAGGCTCTTCAAAGTGCTACACCAAAGGTTTTCATATTAATCATAAACTTTATTTCTTTATTACAATAGGATATCCATTCCAAGCAGTCTGTCAAGGATGACCCGATAAGTACCGGCATCCTAGACAACCATTCTGCTGACGAATGGGACGACCTGGAACATGAAGACGACGATGATGGTTCAAAGGTCACAACCCCTGAGAGCTCTGACATGGAGGACCTCTTCGGTGACATGGACGAGAAAAAGAACAAACCAAAACTGAACTTCAGTAAAATCAGTGCTGGTATCGACTCCCCTCCCATAACCGCAACACCATCGACCGTGACTGCGATGTCACCATTGAGTGACAAGCTGACATCAGGTACAGCATCAGCAGCCAAGGAGACGGGGGTTGATGATACTGAGGCAGAGCAGGAGGGTAACCTGGATGAAGAGGTGCAGGAGGCTAGCGAAGGACTAGATCTACTACCGGGTGACAAGTATACTGTTCAGCTGAAGAAAGAAAACGGCTCTTTGGGCATCAGTGTTACGGTAAGAGAGAAATATTGAAGAGAGTCATAGACCTTGGGGGTATTTCACGAAGACTAAGATCAACTTAAGTATGGCAGGCAACTGGTTGCACTCAACATTATGATCTTTAGATAATATTTTTTCCTTCAATAATGAATTATCAAAAAAAAGTCCAATTTAAAGTCGATTTTAGTCTTTGTGAAACACCCATCATATCTCAAATGGAAGTTTCTGTAAGTAAACATAAGACAAATTGCCTGGAAAGCAGTGTAAAACTGTAGCTTGAATCTCATCTATTTCAGCTTTGGTAACTGGTGCTTGGCGGTTTGTAGTCCCTGTTTCTGAATGTCTACAAGTTCCAGATCATATACATGTACATGTAGTTATAAACAGTGGGTGTAACTTTATCAAAAGCTTGTTGAATTGTGTACTTTACTATAGGGTGTCTGGATATCGTAAGTGAAGATCTGGATTGTTATTAGTGCACTTACCTTTTTTAGTGTGAGCGTGACACCCACTGTAGCAAGTGTTTGTGATTTGAATCAAGGCAATGTATACTTTTTGTCATGCTTAAATTCAAAGTATCTTGGAAGAGTCTGGTGATGAATGAATGAAAAAATGAATGAAGAGAAAATAAAATAGATTCGCAACACTACTCTTTGAACTTTGACCTCCATGACTTTTTATTCTCATACAGGGTGGTGTGAACACGAGTGTAAAGCATGGAGGTATCTACATTAAGACCATGGTACCAGGGGGAGCAGCTGATCAAGATGGACGTATCAAGTCTGGTGAGTTTAGAAGAATTGTTCATGAACAACATTTAAGATATTGAATTGAAATGTCACTACTATATCCACTCAAGTGTGACATTACCCTGTTGTTTTCATTCTTGGATTTTTTTGGTTGACAGATAATTTACTAAAGATTACATATGCATAGTCATTCTTGTAACGGAATAAGAAATTTGGAATGTCTTACCAAATTACAGTCAAGTACAAACACAATTGTGGGACTTGATATGAAAAGGGGTTCTATTAATGTACATACATATTATATATCTCAAAAGTACAAATTAAGCACAGCTGAGTTGAAAAAATCAAACTAAACTGCTGTCTTTTTACTAAACCTAATCAGGTGACCGGCTACTGGAGGTCAACAGGTCAACCCTGACCCAGGTCACTCACAAGCAAGCTGTGGAGATCCTACGCAGGGCCAAGGATGTGAGTACGCTGGTCATTGAACGAGGCATCCCTCCTGCAGCCACCAGCGCTCTCCCTCCCACACCAGTCCACTTCCAGCAGCCCCTGCAGCAGCAGCAGCAGCAAGGGGGTAATGAAGGTGGTGGTGGAGGGGTGCAGGTGAATTCCAGTGCCAAACAGAACACAAGTGCACCAGGTAAAGAAAAATTTTTTTGTGTTATTTCATTTAACAAAGTAACAATTATTTTGGGTGGCATCTCAATAATACTTGACATAAAATGTGATATGGACTATAACTGTAACCTGAATCTGTGAATCTTTCATGTTCCAGCCAGATTGAGGAAATGTCAACAATCTCACATGAATTTCCACATTCCCAGTTTCCCACTATCTCTCTGTAGAAATTGCCAATGGAACATGATTAATGGGACAAAATTATGTGTCACATCAATTCTTTTCCACCTCGTTACCATGAATCTTTTAGGATATTGTGCTGGGTGATTTTCATAGATAAGCAGCTAAAATTGTGCCTCTCAATAGTTGCATGAAGACTTGGGATGTCTGCGAACCAAAGATGCTCAAAGATGCTTTAATATTGCACCTTAGTGATGATGATTTCCCGTGAATGAATTGCATTTTTCATGAAGATAATTGTGGTGATTTCATCGTCTTCCAATAATCATCCACACAGACATTCATCCAGCTTCAACCGATGAAAACCCAGAAACCGACTTTGCTACTGAAAATGAAGACCTTGACCTCGGCACTGCGGACGAAGAATAAGAAACTGGATGGGACGATGATGACGACGATGCGGCAGTCAGCAGGAGTGACCCAATGACCATCGAGGAACCTGTAGCTCGTCTGCAGGTCAAGGAGCAACATGCAATGGCGCCCTCTATGGGTGCCATGTTGCCTCCTGAGATTAAAGGTGATCCTACAAAGAAAGAGCAAAGTAAATTCCAAGATCCTTTTTTATATTTAGTGTTTTGCCTGCTGTGGAGCTGTAACCTGTAGCAAGTGTGGAACTTCTTTGCATGGCTTTGTATTCTTGTTTCAAGAGAAGTGGTAACGTAGAAAACATAGTTTGAGGTAGAATGTAAATAAATCTGTCTGTAGCATGTTCTTAATTAGTAGACTTATATTTCCCTTAGATGCCCTGTTTTATTTAGCTTCATATTTTTGTCTTTCTCTCGATTGCATGTTTATTACCTGAAGTAACAAATTCGAATTATACAGTCTTTTTTTTAAATCTCAAGAATATCAATAAGATTGAAATGATTTAGGGTTTGTGGAATGTAGAAAACTTTCTCTATAATAACTCTCCCCATCCCCCAATTGCAATAGTGTTTGAAACCCTGCTCCCAGATTTTAAAAAATGTTGTTAAAATACATGTAGGGTTTGAATAAGCATGTAATTGTAACATGTTTGAAATTGTAAGCAACATGGTAATTGCAAAACCTGCTTTGATTGAGCAGCAACCTGGCCCAAAAAGTTATATGTTGCAGCAAAATACAACTACTTTTAAAAAGTTATAAAAGTTGAAAGGGTCTCTATGCCTAGTGACTAGTCAGGGATTTGCATGTTACATATACGTATACAAATGAGTGACATCCAATAAGCTTTTCTTTGCTGCATAGGGTCTTATTTTAAGATATCTAAATGGGTCTTTGGTGTAATAAATGAGGGATATGTCTTCTTTTCGTAGCTTTGGTTTTCCATGTATTTTCACAATCTCTTTTGGTAAAGGGAGTAGGAACCCATGTCATGGAAAACTATTCTCTTGGTGTATGTTCCCTGGCCTTTGTGTATAATTATATCTTTGACCCTTGACATATATTCTCATTACTTTCCTCTAGTTGAACTCTTTTATGCGTGGAATGACCTAGAATACTTGTTTGTGTCTTCTCTTTCCATTTAGATTTACTTCCTAGATTTTGCATAGATAGTATATGTAGGTTCTGCTGTAAAATAAATTATTGTAATAAGTTTTAACTGTACTTTCAAATGAAGTAACTTACAAACTTTTTGATTAGAAGTTCTTAAATATAGTAACTGACAAAGTAGAAGTTTCCATAGAGTAGAAATAACTGAGCCTAGTCAAATGGAGCTGACATTGCTTAGCTAATCCAAAGTTCTTTTATTTTTTCTTTACTAAATCAAATACATAAAACTATTTCATACCTGGTATTGTTTTACAACAAATAATCATTATGCGCCCAATCGTTCATTGAATTAAATATTCTACACAATGATATGACCCCATACCAGTGCTCTGGGGAGCTTTGTAGGCCATTAGACTGTATGTGAACTTCTAGTGGGCATGAACCTTACTAACCTAGCCATTTATTTGAATATATTAAATGAGTTTTCTTAACACTCCTAGATGCAGTTGATATAGAATGATCTATTCTTGTTAAAACTAACCTGGTAGTCTTTGATTCCTTCCCTGGCTTTGCAGTTGATCCAGATATAGATGACACCGAGCCGCCAGTAAGTCCCTCCTCCGATGACGTGGCTCTGTCCCCTACAGACATACACAGAATGAGAGCTCCCATGTTCCCTGCGCAGCGCAAGAACAGCCTTGGTGTCATATTCCATCATGACCTAGATGGCAGCATCCATTCTCTCCGGAGAACGTCCTCAGCAACGTCCCTTGGGATACACTCGGAGCACACAGAGTCTGACGATGGCAACAGCCTCATGATGCCTTCCTTTGCTTCTCATGCGACGACACCGACCATTGAGGCACTGCATGACGATGATTTCCGCACTCCACCATTGACGGACGATGAGTTTGCTAGTGAGAATGAAATGCCTGATGTACCGGAGGATGAGAGCATTCATCCGGAGTCTCACGGCTCTGTTACCGAATCGCCCTACGCTTCAGATGGCTATTCGGAAGAGGTGGATGATTACTTGGCAGAGATCGCATCACCGACTTTGAGCACTCGTGAGGCAGACACCTTGACACCTACTGCCCACCTGACAGGAATGCGAAAGAGCGCGAAGCGGAAGTCGTGGGTGAGCATCGCAAGCAGTCATTCTCCAGCTCCAACAGAGAGTACACAGTTTGGAAGAACAGAGTCCTCGCCTCAATCCAGCCGAAGATCACCAACATCGCATCTGTCCGAGTCTGAAGAATCTGGAAGCGAAGAGTCTGGATCAATGTTATTCAGCGATAATGAGATCGAAGGGCATTGGTCAGACGAGGAAGACCACAGGCTGGTCAAGTCAAAGCTACCAGCAGAGAGCACCCCCAAAGATCCTAACTTTGTATCGCGAGTAGCCATGAAGTCACCTACCAGCCCTGAACCCATATCAGAAAGCATCCAAGATGCCTCTCCATCCTTACCAACCATGTCCCCACCGCTCTCTTCCCGCTCCTCATCCCCGACGCCATCCCAGGCCAGCCAGATCTCACTCACCAGCCAGATCTCACTCACCAGCCCCATCCCGGATGAGGAGGAGCCAATGTCACCAAACTCCACCTTGAGTAGTGTGGGTGCACTCACTCTGACACAGACGATGCTCTCACAGACAATGATGTCTACAGGATTCATGAGTGAGATAGATATGCCAAACCTTCCTTATGTTACCCCAGGTAAGGCCAAATTTCTCGCTAAATTTTCCTTTAAATCTCCATATTTTGTCCTTTTTCTTTGTAGTGGTGAAATACTGCTGACATTAGTCTGTATAACTTTAAAGGGGATCATGGGAACACAAAATTGGAAAACATAATTGAAAAATATCCTGTGAAAATTTCACACTTTCTTTGGTAACCACTAATATAAAGAGTGTCTATGAAGAATGTTTTTATAATTTCTATGGGTTGATATTTTGGTAATTCAATACTGTATTGATCTTTAATAGCTGATACAACATGGGATGTACATGCATCATTCTATCTATTTTCTTCTCTTACCACCTTGTAAATATGATCTGTCTAAGTGAACTGATGTAATACAGCAAACAAAGGAATATGTGTCTAGAGGGGGCATGTGCCCCTAATCTCATGGCAAATTTAACCAAAATATGTGAATTTGCTACTGAGAATTTAAGCATGAATGCCTTTTTAAACTTTACATTTCTAAATACATCTACATAACTGTAGCTACATTTCTTTACATTTTCACCCATATGTGTATATATATATATATATATATATATATGTTTATGTCCTGCTGTTGATGTATGAACTATCCTCAACTGATTTGAGACATTTTGATAGCAGTTATTTAATATATATTTCTTAATTCAAATGAATTACAAGTGTTACAATTACAAGTGTTAACTCTTACTATAATCACCATGGTATTTCCTCTTTACAGAGAACACCTTTGAAGTACAACTCAACAAAGGCTCTCAGGGGCTAGGTTTCAGTGTGATGGGAGGCAAGGGCACCCACACCGACCCTAGAAAGTGCCTCATCAGCATCAAGAAGCTCTTTGCAGGTCAGGCCGCCTCCCAGAGCGGTCTCGTGGAGGAGGGCGATGTCATCCTGGCGGTCAACGGCGAGTTGGTCCATGATGCCACACATCCGGTAAGTCAATGTCAGAGATAGTCAGTGTTAAAGTCATGAGTCATGCTACTGAATGTGGGGCCAAAATGTTTGACCATTAAACTATTTTTCCCCGTCATTTTGAGTGGTTATGAGTGAGGGCATGCTGGAATTTTTTTGTCATATTGCCTGTATGAAATGTGTACAGTATATGTATGCATTCACCAGATATGCAAGCAGTATAATACCCAATGTTGTTAATATCACTCAGCTTTTTACAATCTTTTGCTGATGTTTCAGTCTCGATGCCTTTACATATCTCATTTGGAAAATGTTTATAGGAACATAATCTATCATTAAGTATTTTAACATTGTTATACATGTACATGTACATGTACAGTATGTGTATTGCAAATAAAGGAATGAAATGTTATGTTAAAGGTTAAATAGTGAATCCCTTATATGTGAACCCACTTTAGATAACTATCTTACTATCTTTGTCTGGTTTGGAACTACCTCATCAGCAAAAAAAAATGATTTACCCCTAGAAAGCTCCCAAATAACTCTAGGAGAAAATGTTGATAAGGATTGAAGATAATACTGTAAATGTACTATATAGTCATAAAAGAAAAAAGTAAAACCCTTTTTAGGTAAAACAGAATTGTGGAAAAGCATTACTTATTTAATGCAGAATTTGTCCCTTTTAATGTTTTTGAATTGAAGAAAGAAGACACCTACATAATTATGGTATCATTCACTTTATATACTATCCATTATTTCAAAAGAGTTCCTATGGAAAAAATGTACACTCAATTTCTACCACTGCTTAGGCCAATAACCTCTGTTGTATATGAACTCCCTCTCTCTTTCCACCGGTAAACAATTTCTTGGGTGTGTGAGTTGTGTGAATTGAAGTTATCAGCACAACGATGTTCACTAATTAGGTGTGATCTACATGAACATAGGAGTGTTTCACAAAGATCCTAAGTCGAACTTAAATCTAAGTTTGACTTAAAAATTATGGAGAGCCATTTGTAGCCTTAAAATAAAATATTTTCAAAAGCAAAAAAATAAAAAAATTAAAAATTTTAAAAAATACAAAAAAAAAAAAAAAAAAAAACAAAAAAAAAAAAAAAAAAAAAAAATTAAAAAAAAAATTTAAAACATTTAAAAAAAAAATTTAAAAAAAAATTTAAAAAGATGATAACAGCTTTCCATAATTGTTAAGTCCAACTTAGAGATAAGTTCAACTTAAGATCAATGTGAAACACCCCCCTGATCATCTTGAATGATACATTCTGTTTTCCCGCTGTAGCTATCCATCGTAGCATTCCAAAAATCAGCTGATAATTGACCTAGTTTTCAGCTCTACCCCCTCCCAAACCATCCACAACTTCTAGTATTACACCCCTATACATCCACATGAACAGTGCTGTCATTATACGACAAAAGGACATAAGTGACAGATATACAAAGTCAAAGAAGGGCACTGCATCTACAACTCATCAGATTAAAGTACAAAATTGAACAGAAAGCTGAAATCAGGCAACTCAAACAAAAATTGAAAATCAAGTTAATCAAATTAGTCAATATCTGTGTGAGTAGAACTTTTTTCTTCTTTTTTACCGCATCAGAGGATTTATTAAGTATACATGGTTACATTCAAAGATACAATACTACAAATAATCACAAATGTGTAGAACTTAGATGTACCTGTATAACTCTCTTCTGCTTCGTAAGAAACCCCCCCCCCACACACACACACACACACGCAGAAAAGAAGAAAATCGCACAAAGCACGCACTACATTATATAGCCAGTTTACTATTTCAATATTTGGCAATATATCACTTATTCCCTTTTTGCAGTTCTAACTGCTGAGTATATAGGGTTGAATGCTCATTAGGAGAAAAGCCACCTGTGATCAGAGATTTCCTGTATGATCCCCCTCAAAACAAGGTATTGATTTCATGTTGCGGCCCTCTCCACATTGCCTTTATCTGCAGACATGTTTCAGGGCTGTAAAGTCCAATTTTATAGTTCAGCTATCTAATCAGAATTTCCTTTTATTTTTGATAGATGGAATTATATCATAGTGACTATTTCGACTGTTCTATGGATACTATGAACTATATGTGCAATTCTGTTTTCCTAATTTTGTTACAATGTAAACAGTATTGGTGAGTGGTGACTAAATCACATGGGAAGGGTGTAAACAGTCCTTGCATGTTTATTTGTACCTATTTTTGTGGTCACAAGGGGCTCTGGTGTTTTAGCAGCTAGGACTACAGAAATATGGAGCCCCTGTAGCACTGTCTTTCCCTTATTTCCCTTATTTCACCCATTTAATATATTTCCTTCTTCTGGATCAATTTATGAGAAAAGGGCACCTACATGTAGCATATATTTTTATAGGAGAGAGAGAAAGAGAGAGGGAGGGAGACAAACAGACAGAGTGAGAGTACATGTATGAAGGGGGCTGTGCATACATGTAGGTTCCTTGTGCATTGCTTGCACGATGGTTCAGGAAGTAAGGCAATGGGAACACAGTTGGGATAGCCAACTCTTTACGAGCTTGTTATCATCGAGTGAATAATTGATAGAATCCTCTTTTCCACCCCTTTTTGTCTAATTCCAATTACTTTTCCAATTTACTCACAGAAAAATAAACCACAAGCTATTTTTGTACGCGGAAAGAGAACATTTGCCCTTGCTCATTGTTCACGTAAATAGAATTATTGCACTTTCCAAATACTCAAGGTTTTTAATAAAAGTTTCCAATTGTCCCAATATTTGTTTAGTTATACAAGTACATAATGTTTTAGACTTACATACAGGTACACATTTAGACATGTACTACTGTAGGAACATGTACTTTGGAGTTTGGCAACATGCATACTTGTACTGTATGTTAACAGCAACATGAACATATATTCATATATTTTCATTTTTAATCAAAGGGTTTGGATGTTTGTGTTATTTCATTTTCACTTTATGTTAAATGAAGAAGAAAAATCGTGAGAAAACAAATCAAATTAGCAAAAGGTACAATGAAAAAGAAAAGACATCTACACCTGTAGTAGAGATTATTTCTTTTGATGGGAATTGGAAAAATGGAATATTAGTCGAGTAAAACAGTCCGGAAGAAGTACATTGTACTTACACGTAAATTTAATTATTTTCAGAAAAAAGATAAATCAGCAAACATTATTTGTCTTAAGTAATACATGTTTTGTCTAAACCCCATGGTGTGTTTAGTAGCATAGACATGTTTTTAATTACAACAGATCACAAGACAACTTTGTAAATAAATTCAATGACAAACTTTTCTCACATTAGATTTGAAGTAGAATATGAATTAAAACATCAAAGGGTGTCAGACAGACAAAGATTTCATTAAAATTCTCATATGATCTGTTGTAATGGAAATGTTAGAGGCCTTAATTTGGATTAAGTATTTAAGAAGGAAACATTTTTAATTCAATCATTATTTTGAATGATTAAATATACCATGTAATTAGTAGATTGCATTGTGCACGGAAGCGCTAATTTGGTTAAGCAAAATTATATTGTTTTTCTTCCATTTAAAGTAATCATGTACATGTATTAATGGGGATCTCGGGCTTCTGAGATCAATTAAAAGGGATTCATTTTTGTCTCAGAGAGCAGTGATAGTCTGCTTATAAATGGAGGCTATATGTAACTACATCTACATGTAATTACAAATTGATGGAGTCTAGAACATTCTAAGAGTGAATCTGGCAAAAATCATACGTCCTAATCTGAATTCATCTTGTTGTTTCATTTTTCATCGTAAAATAGATAACTATTCAAAGCTTGTGATCTTCATTAGATCCCATTCCCAAAATGATTATGGTTTTATGTTCTAGTGAAATACCTCAACATTATTACTTTGGATTTACAAACTCTAGCTGATATGTAGTTTCATTTCCCCCTGAAAATGATGAAAAACTCTGAACTTGTAATGTCCAATTTCAAAGCATGCATTTTAGACATGCGTTGATTACTTGTGAAGAAATCCCACATACCGCGTACACATGTAGCTTGACAAAGGCTCACGATTGAGAATGTACATACTATATATTCAGAACATTAACCTTGCAATATTCATTATTCATGATTTGGCATTCAAGTTTATTTCCCACCTCCTAATTCATTTGAACTTAAATATGTTGGCATTTATTAAAACAGAATCATATAATTAGTTGGAATAAATCACTATTCGCACTTACTAATAGTGTGAGATCATGATTAATAATGTCTATTTAGGATTGAGAAATTTTTAGAATGTTTCAGATTAAAATGTTAAAAATCATGAGTAAAAGTACCCTCAAGAAAGTTTCTCATCAAATAATCGTCGTACACATGTACATGTTCTTGGAAAAAGTCAATTTGGCTGTAAATCAAGAACATATTTATTCAGAATATTAATCTAGCAAGAATCCGAAGTCCACATTTAGTTTCATAATTTCTCTTTCAAAAATGAGTAATTTTCCTAACTTATTCTGCCTAATGAGGGAGAGCTTAGTCTCGATGAAGAACATGTCTTCTTGTGACTTCGCTCTCTGTCTGGTCTGGTCTGTAAAAAGTCAAACAAGGATTAAATAATCCCATCATAATGTGAAAATTGACGATTTTGGAGGAAAAATTTTGTGAGAAGATGAATAAGCTTGGATGTGAAGGATTAAAGGAGGGATTAAGATAAGAGGATATTTTGGGCCACTCTTTAGTTTAATATCAAGTTTGATGAGTTCATATATAAATATACACATTATTCCTGTATGGAGTCTGGAGTTCATTAAAGACACATGCTGTAAATTCAACTTCTAACTTCTTTGAAACTTGAAAGTAGTTCAAAAAATGAGTACCGGTATGTCGGGAAAATTGATTAAGGGAAGAAAAGGAGACACTTTTGAAGCGATGGAAGAAATGAGGTTAACATTTGAAATATATAGATAAAAAAAATTGTAGCCTTGTATACAAAAGTAGTACATTTACACCTGTAATTCATCCTAAAATTTCTAGTGAATGAATTATGTCTGATGTATATATTTGGGAAAGGGAAAAACTTTGAATCCTCATATGATTGTCATCTTAATCTATGTAGCTGGATACAGGAATAAGAGAGTATTGAAACTGACTTTTTTAGATTATACCAAAATCCATAACAATTCTTGATGGATGGTGAGAGGGTAAGAAATAACTGCCAAGAATAAATAACAAGCATGTTACATGTGATAACAAAGTGGTTCTAGGATACTTGAATAATAAGAGCACATGCAGGCCTTTATAAATAACATCACTTGTTTACTGTAATCTTCAAGACAATGCAAGAAATGATACAACTACATGTGAGTCCTATTTTAGGATATTCTAAATCAAATTATGAGAGATTATGTCACACTAGCGCTGTAGTAGTAGTGATCATAACAAGGGAATGTACATTGTCTCACCCACATGACAGGAATTAAGGGAATGTTTTTAAATTCATTTAGATTGGCTGGGTGACACATACTTTGTTAATAGAGTATCATGTTTGGGACGTCATCCCATACTGACTCTGTGCGCAGGGACTCAACAACCAAATAATATTGAACACATTGCCACATTTGACTTCTTCAGGGTGTACAGCAGAATTCTGTTTTTCTGTACTGCATTTTTGTTTGTTTTTGTGAACACTTCATGAAAACTAATAAGTAATAAATGTGTTCTTTCATTCTTGAACAATATGCTGTTTGGATTTTAAGTGTACTTCTGTAGTTGTTTTGGAAATAGTGGATTTGCTTTGAACGGACTGCCGCTTTTGGATTATCTTGGATTAATGCTCTTTACCATTATAGCGCTTCAGCGGAATGGATATTTATGTCTTTACTTTTCGTTTTGATAAATGTAACTTGTGAAATATGGATTCTCAAAGAATGATTGAAAATGGTGAATTTTAGCACAAGTGCCTTTATAGATGAAGTGTGTGTATAGAAATAGTTCCAAGATCTAGATGATGAAGTCTGTTGATTTGTTGGTTCGATTTTGGAAACAAAAGGTATGGAGACATTTCACATTAAATGTTTCATAATTCATAATCTATCTGTAAACTTTGAGTATAAATGTACTACATTACTCATGTAGATATGACTTATTCTCTTTTCCTATTGATGCTGTGTATACAGTTTTTTTTTACAGAACTATAGAGGACTATGAATCAACACAGTACATTAGTTCAGTCATATTTGTTTGACTTCTAATAATTCAGTTGAATAGATTCAAGTAGAGGAAAAAATATGCCTGAAGAAACCTAGGCTAGACAGTAGTGTGCTTGATTTAATGGCCTTGCCTTTCATGGTATTAGTAGCAAATGAGGTCTGCTTCATTTACTCTCAACCAAAACGTGTTATACATACATGTAGATAGTACTCAAATGTATCTACTCTGCCATCAAAGTAGTCAAAATGTTAATTAAATTGACTTAGAATATACATGTAGAGAAAAGCATTGCTAAGAGTTCAAGAAAAATTACAAGATAATTAGTGAGAGAAAATCAATATTCATTTTTATTATAAGAACTATATTTGTTCCACAGAACAAATAATCCTGAAATACTAAGTATCATAACTGCAAGAGGAATAATTTCAAAAGAAAATAAAATTGATTTCATTCAATCATTCATTGGTTTCATTTCTTTCCAAACTTACAGATACATTGTCTTTCCGCATGACATAGAGCAAACAAATAGCAGAATCTTTCCCTGTTCGAACCCTACAATTTCTATATTAGTCATAACTATATGACTAATAGAACATAATGAATGCAAACTTGTTCCCTAGACCATTTTCTTTAATTTTTTATTACTTTTATTTTTGTAATCGATCCAGGAAACGGTGGCTAAGCTGAGAGGTGCCCAGGAAAATGTGAAACTCCTACTGTGCCGACCTAGTGAGGAGGAGCTGCTCAGGCTTCTTCAAAAGGTAACCAACAAAGCTTCACAATTCGTTAGGTCATACAAGCAAATCATATTAATTAGGCCTAAAATGTTTTGACAAATACTCTTGAAAGTTCTATTACCACAGCTATTAAAGTAAGTGAATTAAATGTCCATTTGCAATTGCCGGAGCAGTTTCTGCTAATTTATGGTGTCCTATTACCATAAACATTTGTTAATACCTATGTATGCTTCATACTATGTTTCTTGAAATGGTAATAAACTTGTTCATTAATAAAAACTACATGTTTATTGAAGATGATATAAATCAATATTAGACATCATCATGACCACAGGATTGATTGGAAAAAATAATCATGAAATTATCACTAGTCTTGGATCCCAGGACCTTTGACTTTTAAAAATAATGTTTACTTATGTACTGGTATTAACACGGTTGATTACAATGTACAGGAAATTATTGTTTTATTCTGACCTCCCCCTCTTATCTTTGTAGAAGTCTGAGGAGCTGCAAGCCAAGCAAAAAGATGCCCCTCCTCCTTTGGACACCCCTGCAACTGGCAACAACTCCATGCCCCTCTCAAGTCCCTTCAGCTCCCCACCCTTCTCCCCAGACCCCAAGGTCTCCAACCCCCCTCTCTCCCCTACCATAGATGAACTCCCACCACCTCCATCACCACCTTCTTCCCCTCCACACTCTGACTATGAAGACGATGGGGAGGATGCCACGGATCAAGGTGCACCCTTGGAGAAACCATCTCCTGTGTCCAAACTGGCAGCGGCGGATAGAAGTGCCTTTTCAGAGGTGATGCCCTCCCTCCCCAAGCTGGGAGCGGTGGACATCAAGTCAAAGATCCCTCTTAGTAGCAAGAGGAAGTCTCAAGACTTCGGGTTGAAGGGGAAACCCCTTCTCTCTCCATCTTCCAGTACGGAAAGTTCTCCCAGGAAGATGCAACAGATCATGTCAGAACCATCCATTGATTATGAAGAGGTAATTGATTAAAGATGGAATACAAAAATGGTAAAATAAATAATTATCAAACAAGAAAAATCCTTTGTATACCAGAGTGAAAAACATATCAAACACACCCTTTACCTCAATCGCTCCCCCCTCTCNTTCCTCTTTCTCTTCCTCTCTCTCTTTCTCCCTGTCCCCCTCCCTACTTCCTTTTCCTTTTTTCTTTATTCTTCCCTTCTCTCCCTCTGCTCATTTCTCCATTAATTTCTCTAGCATGTTTTGAACTAATATGGTGTTTGTCCTATTTAATGTGAGACATGAACATTAAAATGAATTGTATAAAATTTATTACACTGGAATGTACATTTTAATACAAAATCCTCTTGTTCATTCCTTGAGTCCTCCTGTTCAGTTATTAAAGTCTTAATAAACATTTTTTTTTTTCTGGTTGAAACATGATGCAGTAATTGTACTATGTTTATTGAGAACTAAGCATGGGACAGCTGGTTCCTTTCTATAGGTGTCTTTAGTATGCCAGCTATTTATTTGTTCCGTTGTGTTTTCAGAATGATATCTTTGAGGTGTATTTAGTGAAGCCTCAACGTGGAGGCCTTGGGTTCACCCTGGCAGGTGGAGCTAACACTGGAGGATGCTACATCAAAGACATTGTGCAGGAACCTGCCATCTCTGATAATAGACTCAAGAAAGGCGACAAGATATTAGAGGTATGGTAGTGAGAAGGTTTGATGTGTGATTTTGTTTTAATACTTATCTTACAGATTTTTTGATAGTTTATAATCAATTTTTCGATGTTTTATAATAATAATAACAATGATATTTAGCTTTTATATAGCGCTTAATACAATGTCTCTAAGCGCTTTATAAATATGCTATTATCCCGGTTATTGGATTTTGTGCTTGCCCACACAATGTGTGCACAATCTCCACTCCCTGGGGAGCTTTCCAGCCAGGCGTCACTTGACGCTCAAAAACTGTTTGACCAACAATGACGGCCGCATCCTACCGGGTACCCATTTAACACCTGCAGGTTATTATCTTGCCAAAGGGATATTAGTGCCGTTTCGGGATTCGAACCCTCGACCTTCGCATCTCCAGTCAAGTGCCTTAAACCACTATATACCACTTAAAGGTACTACTTTTATGTCCCTTTTGCAGCCAACCTCAAATTCTGTAGAACTTTGCATGAATTATGAATATATCATGTATGTCCTATCTGTGAAATTCAAGTTAGCAGTGTCCTAATATTCAAATTATGCAAGGAAACCCGTTTACTTGCTAGACTGTCAGACACTGTGTGTGTCTGGACTGGCAGACACTATTGAGTGACTGACTAGCTTTTTTTCTCCTTTGGTAATAACATACATAAAATGAGCTGTAAAGGGTACATTAGCATTTGTCTACATCAATAACCCACTTTTTGTGATGATCAAAATTAAACTGATTGAATCTTTGCGCAGCATAAAATGTATGACCATTCGGTACATTGGTGTGAAAATCAAGACTATTACTTATTGGCTCTATAGCTCCGAAGTCGATTTGACAACTAATAGTCGTTATTTTCCCACTTGAAGACATTTTCAAGCCCCACCTTTTTTTAGGGAAGTTTTAAATTAGTATCATCTTTCAAATGCCGTTGGAATTTAACCTTTTCATTTTTGGGGCCTGTAAATGGGATATAGTACCTTTAAACCCTTATAATATCATTCATTGATAAAAAGTGCTTCATCCAGGTGTATATCTCAGGTACGTATATGTATTCAGAAAGATATCATTGAGAGCGAGAGGGGCGTTATGAGGGTTGTATGGCTCACACTCCAGGAACAATTTCTCCTTATCAATACACCCTTTCACAGTAAAGGTCGCCATTTTAATTTGTGAGTAAACATTGCGTCATCAATGTTTTCAGATGCGCATGTATTATTGCGCCACTGCCTGCACTGTCCGCTCACATCATATTGACATGGCGCCATTTTAAATTATAAGTAAACAACTTGTTTACTCATGATTTAAAATGTCAGCCCATGTGCACTCTTGTAACCGTGAAAGGGTGTATTTCCTACACTTGCTGCATTTGTGACTCCAACCCTGGACTAAAAATAATGCCTAAACCTAAAACACAGTTGCAACCCTAACTCTTATTCTACATGTACAGTGTGTGTATGTCTTTGACAAACTACAACCCAGAGAAAATGTCACAGGAGTACACCTCGGATCCGTGGTAGCATCTTGGCAGTAAATAATAAGCGGTACTTAAGAGATTGATGTTATTAAACAATTGAATATTTTTTAAAGTAGATTTGATAGATGAAATAAATAATTAATAATTATAACTACAATGTGTTTTGATTATCTTTAAATTGTATATGAAATGATTCTCTTCTATTTTGCAGGTCAATGGTAGGAGTATGAAAGGGATGAATCACTTTGATGCAGTCTCCTTCCTCCGTATGACCTCTAGGGAGGTCACACTAAAGATCGTACACCCATCTTCAAAGTCGATCCAGCCAACACCGTCCCCGACAAAACCTGTCAAGGCTGACAATGCCGCGTCTCCTGCGCTGAAAGTAGACATGGTCATTCCTAAAGCAGCGATGGACGCCCAGGCTAGTCCGGCACTAGCCCCAGCTGTGGATGAAGTTCAATACAAGGATGACCCAAAGAGTCCATCTGTAACCGAGAGTGAGGATGATTGGTCGGATGTAGCGTCTGTCGATTCAACCCAAACACCCAAAATGAACCTGAGAGATGCATTCCACACAAGATCCAAGCTTGAGAAGTCCCAGCATTCCAGCTTGGAGGAAGAGGAGTCGTCTAGACTACCCGATGCCCCAAGTCTTGATGACCTCCCAACAGTTCTCATCAAGAAGAATGAGAAGGGTCAATTGGGATTACTGTTGGGGTTAGAGGTCACGGACCAGGGGTCAGGGTTGTTTGTCAAAGAGGTCGTGAGTGGCCTTCCAATGGCTCAAGATGGAAGTGTACAAGTCGGTGATCAGATTCACTTCATCAATAATCAGTCTGTGAGTGGAATCGGCATGGAAAAAGCCAAGAGCCTTCTTGCAAGGGTGCCCTCTCTAGTTGAGCTCAAGGCAACTAGGTAAAAAATAATGTTTGCTCTATATCACTTACATGTACAGTAGCCCACAGCTCTTTATGTCAATTTGATACAAGTCTTTAAAAAAAAGACAAACATGACCGTCAGACCTAAATGTATATTTATTGCTATGTTGATTTTCTCCTCATGATTTGTACATACAATTAAAATGATTATCATTTCCTAGTTCACTTAAGAAACTAACACACTGCACCACTTACTACAGTGATGGAAAGTTTAGTTTAGATCAGCAAGATACATACATGTACCTACCAGTAATGACAGGTTCTTTCATTATAAGAAAGTTGTTCTGTTGCCTTTTTGATGCTCTATCAAATTATCCTAAATATAATGAGTTTGAACTACATTGTTTAGAGACCTAAAGAGAGGTTTACATGCTCTAAATTTCCTAGCAATTTATGAAACACATTTTATAAATGATGCAGTTATGTGACATAAAGATGTATGCATTTGACTGCATGAGCTCATTTCTTAAACTTCCATATCGTATCATCACATCTTCAGAAGCAAGATTCCAGTTCAACCAAGACGACAGCATCCTGTCTTCAAGACATCCGCCTTTGAGCCCACTGACACAGAAGAGGAGGAGAGAGCCGCCCCATCGGCCCAAGAGGACAACGATGAGGAGTGGATGACAGACTCCAGCGAGCCAGCTAAAGAGGGGGGCATGCCTAGGACCCTCCCGGCCACACCCAAGGGCCAGGAACCAGAGGTGGAGGGGAAGAAAGTCTCCCCTGCAGGTTTTGACCTTGACCTGGGTGATGTGTCAGCAGAAGAGTCTGATTGGGAGGTGAGTGGAAGTAAAATGAGATTATTAGTGTCGTGGCCAAGTGGTTTAAGGCTCTTGACTGGGGATGCGAAGGTTGAGGGTTAAAATCCGGTCACAGCACTTATATCCTTTGGCAAGATGTTAACCTGCACTTGCTACTCTCCACCCTGGTATTAAACAGGTACCCGGTAGGATGCGGCCGTCATTGTTTGTCAAACAGTTTATGAGCGTCAAGTAACGCCTGGCTGAATGCTTCCCAGGGAGTGGAGATTGTGCTCACAGTGTGTGTGAGAAAGTATTGAATCCAATGGCTGGGGTAATAGTATATCTGTAAAGCACATCATAGATGTATTAAGCGCTATATAAAAGCGGAATATTATTATTATAAGCTGTCAGATGGATAAGTTTATGAACCCTTGAAGGCCTTTGATCCCCATAATGTGTAGCATGCTTGTAGATAATGAATTTTTGCAAGGTTAACTCTTATCGTGCCACAGGGCTAATCTCCACTGTGCCAGGTTGTTTTGGAGATAATCTGATTAACGCGAAGGTTCTATGAATGGTGAGTGCAAAACACACAGCACAGCCCAATGAGCATGAACATTAACTGCTCTTACAAAAGCGCCCTTGCATGCACATGGCACTCAATAGGTAGCGTGCGTGCAGCCTCATGGCAGGCTATGGGTTAAGGGAGGAGGGGGGTGTTCCTGACTTTGATCTGCCTAAGACTGGAAGCAAATTGTGCCCTAATGTGAATGTTGCATCATAATGCAATTAGAAAAGACATCTTCTGTTTCTTCCCAAGATTAAGAATTGTGTCATGAATTGTGATGGTGGATTTATGTATCACCAAGCAATACAAAATTAAGAGTTCATCTTGATGAAAAGAATGTTTTTAGGATCAGAAAAGAGGCAATATAAAACAAATGTAGAGGTCTAACAGCTTGGAGAGTTGCAGATGTGAGATACGAGAGGTGGGCAGAAGAGAAGACATGTGAGACAGAACAAAGTACAAACAGAAATTTTCATTAGTAAATCAAAAGCATATCAAACATTGTTTACATAGGTGACACAAGCATCTCTCTTTGTTCTTGTATAGGATTTATCTGTGAGTGATAGAGAGGAGCCAAGCCGACTAGATGAGGTCGGTGACATCATGAAGGATCTACACAGGAGTCATGGAGGATACACACCGCAACCATCGATGGATCAAGATACAATGAGTCCTACTGTAAGTTCACAGGGTACAACGGTTGTAAAAGATGCAGAAAAGTATATTCTGTCATGTAGAATCTGTTCATGAGAAAAATGAGTGAAAGTGTCTTTGTGATTCAAATAAATGTATCACCTGAAGTGTTGCAGCGGCGCACGAAACATGATCTTTTAGATGCCTTGTTGACCATACATTGCGAGATAAACGAATATCACTAGCGATATTATTTCCGATAAAACTGTTGTTTCAAATAATCTTAACAAAGGTATCAACACAGGTTTGCATGGAGAGGACAAAGTAATGCAACGTGGTTCTGGCTTACCAGATATCTGCCTATTGCTTTTTACACAGCTTTCACATTGTATTATTTGTAATCAAATTTCTTAGGGAGAAATAAGTTATTTGTAGTTTAAACTTAATTACAGTTTGCTGGGATTATGTGATAATTAAGTATTTTGAAATCATCATAACTGGAAAACTCATTTTAGTCCCTTCGTTCAGATTGCCAATGAATTATTTGATTCTTTGTGAACCTAATGTAAGGCTACTTTTATAGAAGCAATCATGGGGCTATTTATTTTCTTTTTGTTTTTACAGCGGTCTGTTACCAGCCCATTGGACAACCCTACCTCTCCCATATCTGTCTCCTCCCCACCCCTTAGCCCTCTCTCTCCCAGCACCGGACCATCCACGGTCAAGGCTTTCCCCTTGCTGACCGAAGCCCCATCTCCTTCTTTACCCAACGATGGAAGCAACCAGCAAGATGACGACCTAGACAGCTTTGGTTCCGATGAGGCCTTATCACCGTCCTCCACCCCGCGGAACCTTTCAACGCCCGAGAGATTCAACGGTTCCCCACAGCGCTTGCGTCACGACTCCACTGAGCCAGAGCTAGAGCCTGAACTTGCCCGTCTCCCCCCGCTACCGGTAGGCAAGGCGTCGGCTTACGACCCATCCTCGGCCTCGCCCGGTACCAAGTCCTCGCTGGGTAACTTCCGGAAGCAGATGTCATTGAATGATGCGAGGGACTCCCCCACTGGGAGCGAGTTTTCAACGTCGGCTAGGATTGGGACTCCAACTGGCAGGCCTCCATCGGCTCAGGGTAGCGAAGGAGGAAACCTCAGCATAGGAGAAGTATGTTCATCTATCATTGTCTGATATTGGTTTTCATTGTCTGGTATTGATTTTCATGCAGTGTCTTAAATACATATTTGCATTCAAAATAATATGTTTTAAAATCAGTTGAAGATTGTTGAAAATCGATTGTAATAGTATGTTTGTAAAGCACTTATAGACATTTTTATTAAGCGCAATATAAAAATTAAATATTCTTATTCTTATTATTATTGTCAAAAATACAGAATCCCAGAGCTTTATGTTAACATTTAAAATTATATGTTTTAGATTCAGTCCTTTGAAATCTACAAATAAAGATTGCAAGATTTGAGAATTAAAATTCACACATGGCATGAACTAATTCACAAATTAATCTGACAATGTGATACAGTTTGACTTTGGTACAACATACCAGCCTAAATTACATTAATCCTTGCCTACATGTATGTCTTGTATTCAACTTGTTAAACAAACTAGTAATTTGAAGATTAATGGTTTTAAAACTTTTGTTTTTGTTCTCAAAGTAAAAGTATGGGAAAGGTAGTAGAAAAGAATGTGATTTTTAGCAGATATTTGTGCAAAACAAAGCTGCTGGAAAAGAATTAAAAGAAAACCTTACATTTCTTCAGAGTGAGTATATTTTCAAGTAATGAAAGCTATCAATTTAATACTACTTGTATGTTTTCCTCATTCTCTGTCTCTCTCTCTGTCTGTCTGTCTCTCTCTCTCTCTCTCTCTCTCTCTCTCCATCCCTCTCTCTCTCTCCCTTTCTCCCTGTCTGTTATAGGGTGGTATCGTATGGATAGAGTTAGAAAAGCCTGAAGGAGGGGGGCTAGGCTTCAGCGTAGTAGGAGCAGAGAAGGGGGGTAAGACCAGTATCTTCATCAAGACAGTCACTCAAGACGGTGTGGCCAGCAGGGATGGAAGGCTCAAGGTCGGAGACAGATTACTACAGGTAGGATTCATTCACTGAAATATGTGTGTGTCCCTTTTATTTGCATCTCTTGCATCAAGTAATATATTTGTAATTCAATGTTGCTATGCTTATTGGGTAAGATGATAATGAGGATATTGTGTAAAGATGATTGATTGCACAACACTTAGCATTGATGGTAACTTTGCCATTAATGGTAACTTCAATGTAAAACTTGATTATAAGCCTGTTGAGTTATGTTGTGTGATGGGTGTATCGACCGATTCTAGATACATTGTACAAACCGTCTGAGGACGAGTGAGTCTAGTTTTGGAGTTGAAGAACGAAGCTCAAAATAATGAAGATCAGCCTCTGAAATCTAACCACTTTGTGTTGTGTGATCTGCTGTTGTGAACTAAGGACCTGGGGACAATGAGTAGAGGAAACCAGTTGCCATAGGAGTTGACACTGAAGGAAGAGTTATCATCAGGGATAATGTTTATGCAACAGGGCAATGATGTTGAGTATGATGTTGGTGGTGGTTGTTATGGTGATGAAAGTGTTGATGATGGTGATATTTATCTTCATGCTTATCCTGGGAATGAAAATGAATGATGGTGATGACCCCAATGATTAACTTAATGAAGAAGAAGATTTAGATAACATGGTGATGATTTTGTTGGGCCTCATCATATAGAGAGTTACATGTATGGATTGGTTGCCTATTCCTCTATTATAGAATCAATCTGCAATTGATCAGGGGGGCGTTTCACAAAACTTGTCATCAGTGACAAATGACAGTTTTTGTTATAAGCTACTGAAATCCTTCTTCTGATTGGTTATCATCAGATTTGTCACTGATTTTTGTCATTTGTTGTTGAAAAAAGGCTTTGTGAAACGGGGCCCCAGGACCTTCGATGTAAGTTTGAGATACTTGTAACCTTTAATAAGACAGGACACTGAGATGACATACTGAATGACTGATAATTGATTTATTCTTTACCAGGTGAACGGACAGAGTCTGGTTGGAATGACTCAGAACAAGGTCATCACTATTCTCAGGAAGAGTAAAGGTGTAGTCAGGCTCGCTGTAACCGGGTAAGACAGGAGAAGTGTTGCCAATTTGCATTTATTCATCTCGGGTAGTGCTCAATTGATATCATCATCTAGTGCAATGTAATTTTAAAGTTTTAGAAAGGTGATGCGTGGGTGAATTTTATGTACATTAACTTGGAAGGAGGTAAAGACTTGATAAAATTTACCTTTTAGAGGTAATCACACTCATGTGGGATACCAGATTAGTTGTGGAGCCATGGGTCATACATTATGTAGGTCCAGTCCCACTCCTCTACAATAGTGGATGTTGAGACAGCAGGTGGTAAATCCTTAACCTTTTAGCAACTAAACTCCACAAAACCGCCCCTCCTTTAACTCACAAAACCGCCTGTCCGTTTTCAACGCAATGTAGTATCCCTCTATGAGGTCTACCGTAATAATGTTATAAGTGCGTGATACTTGCGGTGTCTTCAGTAGGATTCTGCATAGAAATATAAAGCATGTTTCATACTGTTCAAAACAATGTCAAATGAGAGCAATATTGCAATATCTTCCAGTGAGTTATATAGGCCATTTTTACAAAATCTCTGGTTGGTAATGGGTTAAGAAAAACAAATGAATTGCACATCTACCAGTATTTGAATATCGTGCTTTCATTCATGTATATTTCTGTTTTTGTTGAGCAGTCAGCTTTCTCGACCTGCGAGTCTGATAGGAACGGAAACTGAACGTCAGACTCCCTCTGTAGTCCATGACAGGCTAACTAGAGCCGTAGAAGAGAGCGAGACCAGCGATGCAGATCTATCACCTGCGGAATCGTACACGGAGTCGGCCCGTGACGCTGGATTCAGGCAACCACTTGGTGGGTATTTTACACTAAAAAATTAACCTTTGTCATTATGGAGATTAGAGTGAGTTCACCTTCCATGTATGCACAGGTAGCTACAGGATGAGTATTTCACATTTTAAATAAAAGTAAGCCAAAATAGTCCCTATCCTTTATCTTTGTTTGCACACAGAGGATATTTCACACTCAAATTTAAGTCTGTACTAGTTGTTTTGTGAGTAGTTTGTGATAGTGTAGCACTTTCAAAAGTAATTGTACCTTTTGATCTGCAGGACTGGTCAGATTAAAGTTACCAACTCATATTTCTTCTTGTTTCACCTCAAGACAAGCTGTCTTTAATCATGTCTGGTTTGCTTTGTGCTGTTGTTTATAATTTGATGTTTTTGTGGTTAGTTTTCTTTGCTCTTAATATTGCATGCACTTGTGTCTATAACGTCCTCATGTTGATTGCATGTGTGGAATTCTTGTTTTACTAAACTCAGATTTGGAGAAAAAAAATTCCTTTCAGTATACAGATAAAATTTCTTGAAAGCTAGAGTCTGCAGGAGAAATTAGAATTGACTCACTGACCATTTAAACTTGCTTCAACTTTGAAGTGCATCCTTTAATAAAAGTTTTGATATTTTGATGTTAAGGAATCCAATAGATGGAACCAAATTGTAGATATTCTTCTTACAAATGCAATGTTTTACAATTTAAATGTTACCTATGATAGTATAGTTAGTTAGTATCCGTATTGTGGAGATGTTGATGCTTATCTTTTCATTCATTCAAATTCTTGTTCGCTTTTCTAGCATAATGTAAATATTTTGTTGAATATAGGCTCTATCCTGTTTTGGATTTTGATGTTATTTGTACAGATATTTTGCCTTTTTGTCCCTCTTTAGATCATTGTATTCGTATTAGTTTAATTTACATGAAACTCTAATTGTTAGTCTGTCTAATTTTTGTGATTTATTTTCAGTCTGTTTAACATGCCTTTGTTGTTATGATTTGATGTTAAATCTTTCCTTTTTGTTCTTTTCCTTATGCCTCGCCTAACCCCTTATCATTTGTTCTATCCTTGTAACCCTTCACCCTTCACTATGTGTTGTGTTTGCATGTTCACTATCACCATCCACCCTCATTCACCTTTGAACCGGCCTGACCTCACCTGACCTAACACCGACCTCTGACTATGATGATCATTATTCTCTGACATGACAATTGCGGTGTACAAATCTGTATGTGGGACTGATTCATCTTACTCTACATTCGATCAACACACTTGAAAATATCAAACCCTTTCCCCCGCATAAAAACATGCCATGCATGAAAATTGGGAAAAAAAATGAATTGATAAATTTTTGATACAAAAAAAAAATGCTACGATTGATGTTTCAACGAACATCATGTACATGCTCACACCTCGCAATCCCTTGTTCTCAAACATACCATACATTCCTACCCTCCTTACAAACATCCTCTACAACGACAACAATACCAACACCAATGACCTCACAGACGATGACCTCTCTGACCATGATGAGGTCACTGGCAGCGTGACCTTTGACTCCTCCCTATCCTTCACCCTCCCTTTTAGTGTGGCAGGGTTGCACAGTACCCGTACGTTTGGTGATTTTGCTATCACCCCGCCCCCACCAGAGTTCAGGGTGGGGTATTCAGGTAATTGGCACTGTAGTTGTTGTATTTGTTTTGCACAATGTTCAGTACAGGAATGTTAAAGCACATTGAAATGGTATAAACTGAAGTGACTCATAAATAGGCATCATAACATAGAAAATTGAAAAGAAATGATAACAAATACATGTCGTCATTTTTTGCATATTCTCAATGAAATTTGACTTTGTAAATGACAACAAGTTGAAGTATTTTCAATTGAATAGATTTCACAAATATGAAAACTGTTGATTCTTTTACAATATTCATAAGCATATTTTCAATTCATTGAAATGAATTTTTGTACCTGTATCTAAAGCTTGAAAGTTTTTGTTGGATTATGTATGGGGTAATTACATTCAAAATTAATCTACTTATTTCAAAATATATGGCTTGATGCATTTATGCTTGTTTACCACCTTCTACATGATGATAATGAAAATATAGCAAGACCATGATTTTTAGCCTGCTCCGTTGACCCCTGTAACACTATAAGTATAATTCATGAGTGTGTAATATTTCTACACTCGTCTGAGTTGAATTCCAAAATCTTACTCCCTTAAAACTTGACCTTTTCTGGTACTTCGATATCTCTTAGTGTGATTGGTTTTTATTATCTTTGTTGAATAATACAACTAATATTCAATAGGTATCTCTCTCTTGAATAGGAATCATTTTCAGATACAGTATATCATATCAATATCTCCTGGGGGGTGTTTCACAAAGATCCTAAGTTGATCTTATCTCTAAGTTGGACTTAAAAATTATGGAAAGCCGTTAGCATCATTGAAAATTGTTTGTAAAGGTTATTTTAAAAGGCATAAAATGTTGACTCAAATCATTCATATTTTCTATTATCACGGAGATTTCATGTTCTTGATGTGGAATTAATGAAAAGTCTAAAATGCTTCAATTTTTGCTTTTCAACATATTTAATTTCAAGGCTACAGATGGCTCTCCATAATTTCTAAGTCCAACTTAGAGTTAAGTTTGACTAAGGATCTTTGTGAAACACTCCCCTGATCTAATTCTGATATGAGGCATGGGAAATGTACATTTACTCTTAACTCTTAAGTGATAACTTTTTCATATTTGCGAAGTGTAATATATGTATCATTCTAAGTCTGCTGAAAATGTAAAATCTAGAGAAACTTTTGAAAGTGTTAGGTCAAGATAGGATAAATTTGTCTCTCTATTCTCCACTACTATAACATTTTTTTCTTAAAAATGTTAAAAACAATGACTGGTCTATATTCTTAACATTCTGCTAAGCACAATTCCACTGCATTTTCCTATTTACGCAACATACTCTTGACCAAAACAGAGTCTTAATTAACTACACACCCTCAAGTAAGATTACCGAGAGTCCTTTTCAGGACTCCTCAATCTACCCTCTCTCTCTCACAACGTGCGCCTGCAAGCCTACTGTATATGTACATCACCATGCAAGACGATACTTACAAGCAGCATCTTTATTAACTTATAGTTACATCCCTTTGCCTCTGAAATAAGTATCAAGCTACGTGTAATAGTTAGAACGAGATCCTTAAATAGTTAAGTATCCGATATATCTTTTATAGTTTCACTTTTGTATACAGAAATTATTGGTAGAATTTGTAGAATGCAAGTTGTATCTATAATATAGTCACTTTTGTACTTGTATGTTATCACTCTAAATATAGGAAAAGTTCAGCGTATATATACATGTAATGGTCTATATATTATATACACTTTTATGTATGCATGCTTGTATATACATTACTACCAACATAGAGCAAGACACCGATAGTGACATTGATTCCACGGCCGAGCTTCCTGACGACCTTGACAACGTGGAGATACCAGATAGCCCAGGTCAGAGGTCAGACAGTCTCCTTGCAGCACAGAGATTAGGCCGTGCCCTGCAGGTTGGTAATGATATCACGGTCCGTCCATTCTGTACCAGAGTTGGCTTGAGTCTATTTTGTTCCACAAATGTGATGCACTCTATCATTATAGCCTTGGTCTATTCACTCCTTTAAAGCCCCTCTGCACTAGATTGGCCAGGAGGGATTTGACCTCCCTGCATGGTCACTGACAGGTGGTTATATCTCATCAAATCAGCTCTCAATTAACATGAGAAAGGGGACCATTGGGAAAAATGGTCACAGATCATAGCCATTGTTTGCTATATAGGGGGCGCAAGTAGCTATAAGTAGTGCAGTGAGGCTTTAAGTATTACCCTTAATCCATTACAATCCCTTACTATACTTAGTATACATGTAGTTTGTTCCATTCACCTTATTGGTCCATTCTATTCCCTCTAAGCTTTCATGTTGGTCTATTCCATTCCATAAATCACTTAGGCTATTGTCCCTAACCTAATTACACTTGATGTATTTTGGTCCACTGAGCCATGGTCTACACTGCTCCCAATCCATCCATTCTGTTCCTGAATAAGCCCAAAATCAAGCTTGAAGAGATTTTCTCCTCAATTCTTCTTCATATTCATGTAACTATTGCGTCCGCGTCAAAGACATTAGTCATTTATGCAAGGATCCAAAGATAAAGGATTATCTTCTTGCTACATTATTTAATGAACAAAATTGTAGCTGAGCTTATTTTTTCCTTTCCATTATACACGTTCAAGAAAGTATTTGACCATAATTTTCAATTTTGTATGGTGATTCATACGAAACAAAGTCTGTATGTGCTTTGTAAATTCTAGTTTTCTCTTTTTCTTTCTGTTTTTCTTTCCGTTTCTCTCCAGAACCGCAATAGCAAACGGGAGAGTGACGAGGAGTCCCTCTCTTGGGGAAGTGAGAACAGTCTCCCTCTCGACGAGGAGAACGAGATCAGCGAAGCCACCAATGGTGCTGCGCGGGGCACGCCCAGTACCAAGATCCTCGAGGATATCACTAACGCCCAGCTGGAGAGCATGGCCATTGTGAGACCTGCCGAGGGAGGGCGCTACTCAGGTAGAGGTCTGAGGAGCAGTATTGCTAAGATACAGAAGCAGATCGACAAGCAGGACCCAGCTGAAGAGTTCAAGGTGAGAGTTCTATTGAGAAGGAGTTCTTGCCTTCGGGGAAAAGCTTCAGGAGAAAATAGAGGGGGGTGATGATTGATAAAAGCTAAACCAAAATTGAATGGTTCTTAGGAAGAAAGTCACGATTGATTCATACATTCATAACATCACAATTAAGCTTCAAATGATTGTAACCACTAACATCTAAGGTTTCTCTGCAGTGCGACTTAGAGTGAAATCTTCTTGTAAAAGTGATTATGAGAGTTACACCTAGATTTACTGTAAATACATGTAAATTTGACACTCTGTTCCCAGTATTTATTTTGTTCATATTTAACCTTATTACTTTTCATTGATTGATAGCTATTGCATATTGTAAGATTATTTTCAGATAACCATGCAAATGTGACCATGCAGGCAGGCACCACAAAACCACCCAAAAGTTCCATAATGTGATATCAGTAAAAGCTCAATAAAGATGCATTTGGTCAGAACTGTCATATTTCATTTTTTAGCATTTCATGCAATAATATACTTTTTTTTATGCAGTTTTAAAAATTGAACTCATAAAATGCTCTTAACGTGTAAGTTGACAGTATTTGTTTGCCTTTGAGTTTGTTGTAGTATTCTACTACTCTGGCTACGTGCAAATCACTTTTCATATATTTGTTAATCTGAACCTACGTGCATCAATTTATTCAATGTTATTTGTACTCCTCTCACTTACTGTTCAGTTTGTATATGTTAACATTATAGTCTACCATGTTCTTTTTACCCTGAACAAAGTTCTGCTATTCGGCCTATTGGTCGCAAATGATTTGTTTTCAATAAACCATGACTATACTACTGCTACTACTACTGGTTGCACTTTGATCTCCTATAATGTTGAATAGAGTTAGCTCTTGCTAAAGAACAGGATGTGCTAATTTAGTAGACCGTGTTTTAGTGCAGTATGATAATCCCTTCACAGATATTTTCAAAAGCTCCTATTAATTGTCATCTTGCTCAATAAATTTGGAGCTCAGGGTGTTTGAATAGACTACAGGCCCTTCCCTCTAAAGTAATTTTCTTGAAGACTGGACATTTTTCTCTTTTTTATATTTTTTTTTATTGGGTTAGGAAATAAAATTGTAAAGAGTTACATATCATTTTAAGGTTAAGAATCTCCTCCTTTAGAATCAGACCTGAACTATCGGTAAACACTTCAATCTTGTGACTTTTTGTGGTTTTGTTGTGCTGGGTCACATATTTAACATGCTCATGAACTATATATACCTTCATAATTCAATCAAATCATACTGAAACATACAATTTACTGTTTTTAAATTCTTTTGTATTACCATAACAGACTTTACGTCAGGTGAAGGCTATAGACAACTGTGAAGAAGCAAAGAAAGCACAGAACAAGGACAAGAATCGCTTTAGGAATGTCCTACCATGTAAGTAAATCTTCCCTCTCCTTCTCTCTTCTGATCTTCTGCTTCAATGATGTCTTCCTGTGTGTAGTGTTTTTTTTTTTTTAATTTGTATGTCCTTTTTTCTTAACATGTATTTCATAACAAATCCAACCAATACAATGCTGTTAATTGTTTCTCAATTTCAGTTTAAAGCCCCTTTAAAGTGCTGGGAATCTCAAATATTTGAGGGCAAAATTTCACTTAAATTGTATGAAGATGTGAAAGAGGATGTTATTTAACAAAGACAGACTTCTGTATGGATTTTCAAAATATATCCATTTTAAGGCCAATATTTTATGAAAGAAAATACAATTTTAGTTTTCTGTTGTATGTAGAAAACCCAGATACATGTAACTGTATTCTTTTATCAATATTCGTCTTCAAACACATTTATTTAGAGAATCCTTTCAGATTTGTGTGTTAGATGACGTCCTCTTTCACATCGTTCTACAATTTAAGTGAAATTTTGCCATCAAATTTGTGAGGCTCCCAACACTTTAGAGGGGCTTTAGATGACAAAGTATGCATGTGAAAGATGCAAATTATGCAAGAAATACTCTCTGTACCAATGTCCTTTGGCAAGACATTTAATCTACATTTGCCACTCTCCACCCAGGTGTGAAATGGGTACCGGTATGAAGATATTCCTTGAATACTGTGAGCGCCAAAATCGGCAGCCTAGCAGAGCCGGGTAATATTTGGAGTGCCTTTAGCACCTTGCAAGGTGGATATGTATGCTATATAAATATCCTATATCATTATTATTATAATCATCTTATTTCCTTCCAATCTGCATCCCTTTATACCTCCTAGATGATAAGACCAGAGTGATCCTGGAGGACAGTGGACCGTCAGACTACATCAACGCCAGTCACATCAAGATGCAGGTGGGCAAGGATACATATGAATACATCGCCTGCCAGGGACCCCTCCCTAATACCACACAAGACTTCTGGTTAATGGTCTGGGAGCAGAGGGCAGATGTCATCGCCATGGTAACAATGGATGTCGAGAGTGGAAAGGTGAGGTGATGCTTTGATTGTGTTACAAGTGTGTGTGATTTGGAATAAATAGCAGCAACATCTTTGGGTTTGCCTTGTAAGAAATTCCAAAGATGTTTTATTAGAATCTACAATAGCATGTCAGAGGTGCTATAATTACTTTTAAAGGATGATAATAATGATGATGATGATGATGGGTGTATTTGTATCGTGCATTTTCCATATGCATGTTGATATGCTCATACTTTTGAAAGTATTCTATTGTTGAACTCTTCTCTTTCATTAAAATGTGAATACTATCTTATAATCCAAAGGAAAATATAAGAGAATCATCTTTGTCTAATTTCAAATAGTAACACTCAATCCTTGGCCCTCTTCCAAAGTGATGGAATAAGATGTTTGGAAGCATTAAGAGAAATGATAAACAAGCAAATAAATTGGTTGTTAGCCTTCTTTTTTATTCTTGTTGGGCAGAAGCTAGGCTCACACTGAATGGGTTCTGCAGGGTGAATTAATACTGTTTTGTCTCTGTTGTGTGTGTGTGCATTACAGGTGAAGTGTCATCGCTACTGGCCAGAATCAGCCAACTCTCCCCTGATGGTTTACAACAGGATTGAAGTACGACTGGAGAAATATCAAAACCTGGACAACTTCAGCATCAGGAGAATACTAATGATAGATAATGAGGTAAGACCCCCTCCCCCTCACTCCTCCTCCCCCCTCCTCCTCCTCCACACACCCCTCCCCC
>BEXV01001275.1:7536-21074 GCA_003118195.1 Hemicentrotus pulcherrimus
GGGGGGGGGGGGGGGAGGAATCTGGTTTAATATGACGCGACCTCAATAATCACGTGCGTGCAACATACATGAAACCAAAGCGTGCCATATAGAGATTAAGTCGCGGACTACCGTTAATCATGTCCATTCGTTTACATAGAGTTGTCCAAAAAGAGACCTAGATGGCGTTCCCCTGTATTCGTCAGTTCACACCTCCTTTACTTTCCTTTTCGTGCTAGGTTTAATTGATTTGTTAGAATTAGGGTTCATTGGCTGCTTTTAAAAGCAAATTATGAATTCATTGTTGCTGGAAGTAGATCTACTTATTGCTCCGTGATCTTACGCTGTGAAAGAATTATCCTGAAAAAACATGTACTGATCTAAAAATTCATTATTGTTGAAAATCATAATGTCATTTGTTTGGTTCTAAACAGTTTTCTATCATTTTTTTTTAAATATCAACCAAATTAACCTTCTTTTTTTATATTTCTTATGTGTTTTGAGAGGTGACCCGACCTTTGCTCTTGCGACAATTGCTTTAGTTTGTTTTTCAAATTCAGGTTTATTGTTAGGAACAGGGTTACGCATTAGTGTAGGAAATTGACTCTGAGCAATTGCTGCAAGACCGAACGTGTCGTACACCATTCTTGAGAACTGTGCACCTACTCTTCAGTTTATATCCTTAATCATACTTTAATAACTCATTTACTTTATTTGTCTATTTGTATGACAACTTTCTAACCGTAATCGCCATTTCACAGGTTCGTTGGATCTGACATGCTGGTCACTTTCCGGCATGGACCCAGTGCTCTATCAGCCCGGGATAAGCTCAACAACCAAACCGTAAGCATAAAATACAATTTAAAAGGCAATTATGATTATTATTACAGTCAAACCTGCTTTAGTGACCACCCGTCTACAAAGACCACATTTTTGGTTTCCCTTAAAATAGGTTTCTCATTGAAACATGTACCATAGGAATCTGTCTACAAAGACCACTTTTTGTGTTTCTCTTGGGAGGTCACTATAGACAGGTGTTACTGTATTATGTATTTTGCATCACCTGAGCTATGGAGGCAGAAAGCATACTGAATCACTGTTACCCTCGGATCTCTCCTCCTGTAATAACTGATTGGGATCGTGCAGGTTGACCGCTACACAAGATTTTCCCAACATCTTGTACCAATAGTGCAGTGGGTTCTTAACGTGCAAAGATGCCAACTCTCCTCTACAAATGCCTTCCATTTAATGTCCTATCCAAGGAACAGGAATGAGGTGCTGATACTTTTTGTAAGGGTTAATTTAACTGTCTGTCAGTTATCCCATCTAAATAATTCTATGCAAAATGTAGGGTTGTACATGGACAAATGAGACATGAGCCTGCGACAATAACCCACCTTGAAGATAGCACTTGTACAGATGACAGCTTCGTGTGTGTGTATGTGTTTAATTGGGGTTTTACAGACTTGCATCAATCAAATATGATTATTTACGTCTAGGGACCTACCTTCAACATCACCATCCGAAAGACGTGACTCAGTTATGAACTTGCATCCTCGGCTGAATCAGTTTGTAACTTCCATTATTGGCTGGATTACAGGCCAACGCCACAGCTCCCCGCCTTTCGATAGATGCATACAGCCTCGACTCAAGTGCAAATTGATTGTATAATAAACTCATTCATATCATTTATATATTATTAACCTTTGACCCTAGATTGACCTCTGACCTTTTTAACCTTTGGCCCTAGATTGGACATAAGGTGCTTCATGTGAAGCTGAAGATGGAGAAGTGGTTGGAGCTACTTGAGAAGGAGCTGGCAATGTGCAGTCCAAACACGGAGAGGCTCTTCAACCCGGTCTCGAGCAGTCTGCTGGGAGAGTCGTTTGATGTGCCATCGATGAGCTTCGACTTGGAGGGTAATTGAAGGAATTTAAATTTCAGTAGATGATGAGGATGAGGGAGGTGGTAGTGGTGATAGTGATGGTGATGTGCTGGTAATGATGGTGAAGGTGGTGATGATGATAATTATGATGGTTATGGAGATGGTAGTGACGCGATAATAAGTATGATGCTGGTGATGGTGATCATGATGATGATGATGGTGGTGATGGTGTTGGTGATGATGATGATGATAATGATGATGATGATGAGGATGATGATGGTTATGGTGATGATGGTTTTAGGGATGACGATGATTATGATAATAGTAGTAATAAGGGTGATGACATCAACGCTGATAATGATGCTGCTGCGAAATGATTGAAAACAATACAGGTTATAATGATGATGGGGATGGGGATAATGAAGGAAACTGTTATATGCAGAGACAATTGGACGTAGGTCATTCACATCATCAACCAAACAGAACTATCATTATTTCATGATATGAGGGAGGGGGTGTTTCACAAGGATTCTAAGTCGAACTTAACACTAAGATATTAAAAATTATGGAGAACCATTTGTAGCCTTATAATGAAATACATTCAAAATCAAACTTCAAGTACACTTTTCATAAATCCCACATCAAGAACATGAAATCTCCCAAGATAATAGAGAATATGAATGATTTGAATCAACATTTTATGCCTTTTAGAATAATGTTTACAAAATATTTTCAATGATGCTAACAGCTTTCCATAATGTGAAGTCCAAGTTAGAGATATGTTTAACTTAGGATCTCTGTGAAACACCCAACTCTCCATGTATTTCCTTCTCATCATCCATTATCTTTTGCTGTCTCTTCACCGGCTCCAGAGGAAGATGAGAATGGTCAAGACTTTGGATCCCTCAAACCGGAGCTCCAGGCACCCCTCCTACCAACCCTCGGTGCAGGGTCACGATCAGGCACACCCTCTCCCACCGTAGAGCTGCAGGAGGGGTCAGGGAGACCAAAGAGGCCGCCACGCCCTGCCAAGCCAGGCAGGCCCCCTCCTAGGGGAGGTAATGGGGAAGAGGTCCAGGTAGGTTGAAGATACCCTAACCCTAACCCTCTCCCTTCCCCTGTTTTAGCGTGTATTTGTATTTTATAAAGCTAACTTAAGTTCAAATACCGGTATGTCATTTGTAGTTCAAGGAGCCTCTGCACAACAAGCTCTGCTTTTCCATAGGCTCCACCACTATATATCTTAAGTTCAACTGAAGGACAATTTTCTGAATTGTGTGTACCGGTATTGTATATGTTCAATATGTTGTTACACTCTTTGTAAAATGAGATATTGTGGGAACCAATAAACCATCTATCTATCTATCCATTTGTGGCCATGCCGAGCTGAAGCTTTAATTGACAACACGTTGAAAGGTCCAACACAATTTTTGATTTTTTTTCCTTATATAAATTGACAATATTTAGAGATTGGATAACTGCGCCCTGTTTTATAAAGAGGTATGATTGGTCCGAATCACGCGCAATTCCTCCAGTCAATCACAGGTTTACAGTCTCCTCCATGTATCTCTTTATGTACATAGTTGCGATTGATTGATTGAAGAAGACAGCCCTGGCCTTGTCCTTGTATATTGTTTTCAGAGGCATGACTATTCATTAGAACAATGTTACAATAGAAGATAAATACCAGTATTGCCAATTTGGGGAAGGAAAAGTAATCAATGTCATCATGATATAATTCCTGGACCAAAAGATAAGGATGGAATGTGGCAGATGTTCTATAGGACTGAGGAGACTCTTTTATGACAAGAGCCTAATATTTTTTTGTGGTGAGGCTGAATTACTTTTGATTCAGAGTCCTTAAAGCTATAGTACATGTAGATGCACAAGCATAAGGAGCAAACACTGCATATATTTTGTTCATTTCTTTCTGCATATACTTTTTTCATTATCGGTTAGTCTTCCCACTTTGTATTTGACACTTGGGATTCTAAATGGGCAGATAAGCTTTGAAATCCATTAGTTGGCAAGATGTTGAAAGGCTTAATGACAGATTTTGTGAGAATGTAGCCATTGATCATTCATTACATTTTTGCATTATTTAGGCTGAGGTTGAAGTCAAAGTTACAGCACAGAAACGTGTTCCCCCTACCAGGCCCGGTCCACCACAGCGCCCCTCTAGACCCAACATGCCCCCAGCGAGACCACAGGCACCACCGGTAGATGAGGCCAAGAGGAAACCTGATGCCCCCGTAGCAAGGGTAAGTCGACTCCTCCCTGCGAAAGATTTTAACCCGTTCAGGCTAGGGCGTCGGTCCATCTAAGGATAATGATAATCAAAAGTGATCTTTGCCTATCACTTTAACTCTTCATATACCACACAAATAACCTCCCTGGGCCACATTGTTTTTTATCATGGGATAGATATACAAAGGTTTTACGATTATTAAACCGTTTCTATTTCAAGATTGATCTATACCGGTGTTTAAAGGTTTGTCTTGGAGCTAGATAAGACTGGAAATTATTCATTTTGCAAACCAAATTCACAAAGGAGGTTTGTAGACAAACCTAGGTTTATGTGCGTCATATCATGCGTTTTGACGTGTTTCAGACCAAGGATTGTCTGAACCCTGGTCTGAAACGCATCAAAACATGTCATATGATGCATATAAACCTAGGTTTTTCTACAAACCTCCTTGTCTACAAACCTCCTTTGTGAATTCGGGGCCATTGCGTTGGACAAAACGACCCTTCCTTCAATTAGTGACTTTTGTTACCCCAGTCATTACATTGATTTGTGGTCACTCATATAATGTATACCATCTCCATCTCCACTTATGAGCATCCCAGCCTCGCAAGGTGTTACATAACACACGCACCCACACCTACACACACATATACACGCAAACATACACATTCTTTCAGGTGCCTACTTATACCCGTGTCTGAAGATAATGAAAATATCTGAGATTTGAAGACAATGAGATAATATTTCTACTATGCATTGATTAATTTTCAGATGCGGAAATATTGATGTGGCCCATTTGAAGTAGGAAAGATGTTAGCACCTGTCCATGTTGCCACAAAATACTCCTCCTTTTGCTATTCAGACACAGCGTATAATTGATCAGCTTTAAAGACCCCCATGTAGGAAACAGAATCAATGTTTGATATTTGAAAGAATCCTGAATAGGTTGGATGGTTACAATTATCAAATCAATGTGCAAATTTACGATAACAGTAAATTATAATTATTTTTGTATTTGATTGTTGTGTATCCTTTGCAGTTCAACGCAGATTTTGATGAAGAAGTTGATTTTTTCTTCTGGTATTAGCCAGTAGGTTTAGCATCCTAACTTGCATAGTAACTTGCCTGCTGCATAGATGAATTCCTGCAATTTGTTTCTACTACAATGAGAAGATTTGTTATGAGCATGAATTTCATACAAAAATGTAAGGAGATACCCTGTGCATGGCATGAGTATTAGATTGAACTGGGCCCCGTTGCAAAAAAATTACCATTGATGGTAACTTTTGCCATCAATGGTAACTACCAAGGAAACCTTGATTTTGATTGGCTCTTGAGCCCTGTTACCATAGTAGTTGCCATTGATGGCGAGGTTACCATCAATGGTAAGTGTAGCTGATGTACCGGTTTATGTTCCTGTCCTGCTTGTAATTTTCCTGTTTAGGCTGTTTGGGGATGCCTTGTGCATGGCTTGAGTATCGGATTGGCATGAGACCTTGATAAGTAGTGGTGTCTTTCCTGCATGTAAGTCTCCTATTAAGACTCTTTGGAAATGCCTTGTGCATTGCACAGGTGTTACATTGGCCCGGATGTTCGACAAGTAGTCATCCCTTATTTGTTCATGTTTTGTCACAGCACCCTGTTCCTAATGACCTATTGACCTGCATGTTTGTTTGTTTACCATGGCAAGCACTCAAGTGGCACCGACCTGAATCATTCTTGCATGTCCAACACTACACTATACTTTTAATCTGGACACTGTTGCAACATGGAACTTTGGGGAAGTGTTTAGGAAGGCCACTTTTGCTGCATGAACCTTTCCCGAATTGCATAAGTTTAGTGTTCCAAATTTTGTGCCATTTTATGCATAAGGAATTTTTTTTTTGGGGGGGGGATGTGTTTAGCAAGGCCACTTTTGCATCTAGAAACTTCCAAGAATTGTAAGAGTTTGATATTGCAAACTTTGTGACATTTCATGCACAAGGATTTTTTTTTTTTTTCGGGGGAGGGGGGGATGTGTTTAGGAAGGCCACTTTTGCAACTAGAAACTTTAGAATTGCTAGAGTTAAGTATTGCAAACTTTGTGAAATTTCATGCGCAAGGAATTGTCTCATGATACTGCATGATCTTGGCACTAAACAAGCCTGCTTCATCACTTTAGGAATTTGTAGCAACATTGGTTAAATTCACCAGACTGTAAAAAAGAAGGCTCACAATTAAGCATGCCATACTCATAGTTTTACAGCATACAATGCACATGGGGTACCCATATTTCGCTGCGCAAAGTTAGCCACAGGTATGAAATTCATGGTGCCATCGTTTGGTGCCATCGTTTGGTGCCATCTTGGTGATTTACTTATATTTCAGGTATGTACCTCACTAGCACTTCATAACCAACGACCTTCATCTTTGTTTGTGTCGCTTCCCTTAACTGGTGGCTTGCATGTTTGTTGTTTTTATTGTGCAGCCCTCGTCCATAATCAGTGATCCCTACCAAGTGAGACATACCCTGCATGCAGAGAGCCATGATGACGCCGTCAGACTTCTACAGGAGCTCGGCGTCAGTGTACCCCAATCCCTTACCTCCCCACCTCCCGATAATCCCAGGGTACCGACAGTGGCACCACGATCTTCTGCCTCTTTGAAAAGAACTGCCAGAGGTGCTACAATGAGTGTTGATGACAGTGTACCCCTTTCCCTTAACACTCCACCCCCTGATACTGTAAAGATACCGACCGTGGCACCACGATCTTCTGGCTCTTTGAAAAGGAATACCAGTGTTCCTACAATGAGCGTTGATGCATGCAATAGTGATGTTAGTTTACCTTCTTCCTTTACCACCCCACCCCTTGAAAACGTGAAGGTTCCAACAGTGGCACCACGATCTTAAGGCTCTTTGAAAAGGAATACCAGTAGTGCCACTTTTGATGAATGCAATAATAATGCAGCTGTGCAGGATGGGAATACTTTGAGGTCAACTGAGGGTGAAAAGGTACCTGTAGTGGCACCTCCTCGTCCAATGCCAAGAAAGAGGAGTTCAATAATCCCAGAGTCTAATTCCTTTGTCCATCAGGAGCCACAACAAGATCGACCAACGGCAGAGGTTCCACCAACCAGGGGACCTGTTCCAGCCAGCAGACCTCCAACAAGACCAGCACCGCCAATGGCTGAAGGTGCTTCAGAGTCACCAGCCGTGTTGTCCGTTGCACCACCTGTACCAGGAAGCAGACCTCAGAGACCAAGCGCACCAGAAGCACAGGAACCACAAGTCATTCAGTCGGTACCTGATACAATGCCTAATGTACCACCAAGACCATCGGCCCCTCCACGGTCTGCCAGCAATGACGCCTTTACCGAAGTCCCATTAGAACAAGCTTCCATGAGCACCAACGGCACCGTGGCTCAAAATGCAGCACCACCTGTACCACGATCACGCCCGGCGAGACCTCCTCAGAGAGTGGTAGAACCGGAGGATAACTACTACCTAGAAGCCATGGCGATTGAAACAGACTCCACAGACAACTTCCTCAATGAGCAATTTGGACCGTCTGAAGACCCGCCAGCTTTCAGTCCTCCTGATTTCCCACCCCCTCAAGACCTTGGTCCTGCTGGTCCACCCATGGTACCACCACCGGTACCTCGCAACAGACCCAGACCTACACCAGGTGCAATTGTCCCACCCCAGGTACCATCTAGACCAGGTATTAGATAATAGATGTCACTCTGCAAGACTGATTACATGTGAAAACCCTGTTCATAGTTTTAGCCCTTTTTTAGACGTGACATAGTAAAACTGCCACAAGAAATTGAAATAAGTAAAGGCAAATAATATTCACATTCATATACATAATCCATTTAGGAACTCTATTATAATGCATTAGCATAGCATATCAGAATATTCAACTGTTTTGAAGATTGAGAACTATTACATATTGTACAAAATAATCAGAATATCATGTTATAACACCCAGATATTGATAACCTTCTGATGCTTGTGTTGAATCTAGCTACTCTATTGCACCTGCTTATGCCATTCATTAACAGGATGACTGATTTTTATTCGCCAAAGCGTTGTTTACGTTCTTCAACTGTTAATTGTGTCATGCTTTAAAAAAGACTTTAGATGTATATGTATTTAACATGTATTTTTGTTTTGTTGATGTTATGTCTTCATTTATTTCATAGTTTAACATAGAAAATTGCAATAATATAACGTGTAACCGTCTATTTTGTGACCTCTGTAATTACATGTTTCTAATAGCATATCAGAATAATCAACTGTTTTAATCATTGACAATTATTAAAAATTGTATAAAATGATTGGTACCGGTAGAATATTATATACCAGTCAATCTTTTATCATGAATATACCAAAGCTGTGCAAACAAGTGCGCCCAAAAGGCCAAGTGAAAATTCAAATCAGATTCAAATTTATCAAACTTGCCTCTTCATTTTTGTAAGGTGCAATACAAATTCAGAGGTATTAAAGGGCGAGGTTGTCATGTTATCATTCGCTGACACCAGAGTTGTTGGAAATACCATTGATGGGTGTAAAAGTCTGCACACAGCAAACCCGTAGTCCATCAAGAAATACCCCCTAGTCTCTCAGGGAGTCTTTGGGTGAGGCAAATGTCAGATAATGACTTCACCATATGGGAGAATGGGTGGAAAAGGCAGAGTGGTCCATAAAGCCTGTTGGTCATAAACTGAAGTCTCTTCCTGGTGATTTACAACACTTGTTTAATACATGTAGGTATACACCCGAATGATGTCAAATTCCCCATGAGATCCCACTTCTATATTTCTTTAAGCAGTTAAAGACATTGCTTGACTAATCACAAGACTGTAGGCAAGTGCATTGACAACAAAGCTTAACTTAGAAGCACCCCTACTGTAGCAGTGCATACAACCTTTGACAAAAGAAAAATTGGAAGGCACTGTTAAAAGAGTTGCAAATTTAAGCTGGGTTACAGGTATTTTGAATAATCATGACAATGCGAAAACTATTTCAAACAAGCATATATAATTTATGACAAACACATTCCTTTGAAAAAAAATTAAAAATTTTAAAGATGATTAGTGAGATAATCAAAATTATGTGAAATGTAAATAGCCATCAATCCTTCCATTGCCATATGTGTTGTGTTGTTCTCAATTTTTGGTGTACCGGTACCAGTGATGTATCATATTTGGACAAGGAAATAAAAAGGGGTTTACCAATTGTGAAGTAAAATGTTATTAAACCGTCTTGCTGTTAAGATGATCAATGAGTGATATGATATAGGAGTTTCATACCAAAATATATTTGTGCTTGATTTTGTGCTATAATGATTACACCAAATCCATTCTTCATCTGTAAAGTTTGTTTCATCTTTGTGAATTACTAAGCAAATATAATGAGAGTTTGGAAATTGATTTATTTTCTTTCCATCCCAAGAACCCCAATCCTCCATAAATTATATCTGAAATCTGCTCTTATTGGATTTTGATTTTTCACAGACTTAGATTATCTTAAGATTTTTAAGGTTGCTTTTCCTGCAGTGTAACCTATATTTACTCAATTGTCCTATTAGTAAATTCACTGAAAATTTTATTGAATTCCTATTGGAATTTACATGACTGTAAAGTTGCAGATAATATATGGAGTGTGTACTTTAAATGAAATAAAAGTGTCTAGAAATATATATATGAATATTATATAACGTATTTTAAAGTAATTTTATTGTTATTTTCACTATGTAATGCTATTAGAATTAGAAAAACATTTAACTTGTTGTGATTGTAGAGTAGGTGTAATTCATGCTGCTGTTTCATTCATTGTTCTTTCCTCTGAAATTAGGATACTATCGTCTGTTTAGAGCCAGAAAGGCGCTAACCCTTTGCATACGCAAACAGGGTGGTCCCTCGTGTTACGCCTTTGCGAATCACAATGCAGTAGTCAAGGGGTTAAATCTGTGTTAAAGTAGAAGTACACAGGACAAGCTGCTCAAAAGCTACCTCACACAAAAACAAAAGTAACTCTTGGAAATTGCACTTTTTGGTTGCACTGCTCTAGAAAGCTTTGGAATAACCTACCCCTATGACATACGAAACGCCTGATCAGTTACAGTCTTCTAAGTTTCGTTAAAGACGCACTTGTTTTCAGAAGCTGTTGATGGTCTTTGATCGTGTGTCTGTAAAGTAGCACTGTTGGAGTTTTGTTTTCATCATAGCACAGTAGAGTATAATAGTCTCTACAGGTTATACATGAACATTGATCTTATTACAGTGAAACCTGTACATAAAGACCGCTCAATTGAGAAATGAAAAGTGGTCTTTATAGGCAGGGGGTCTTTAAATACAGGTACCGGTATCTTTAGTACATGTTTCAATGAAAAACCATATCCACGGGAAACAAAAGAATGTGGTCTCTGTAGACAGGTGGTCTTTCTATACAGGTGGAAGCAGGTTTAACTGTATCATTAAAGTAAATGTTAATGCCCTTTCTGGCTCCATAGAGATGATACCTATTGTTACCTCAGGCATAAATGTACAAAATGTAGAACCTATGTCAGTATAGGCAAGTAATAGTAAAATACTCTGTTTATTATACATGTGAAGCAGGTTTAACTGTATCATTTACATGTATTACGATGTCACCTTTTGATATGTGTGTGTGTGTTTTGGATGGAAGACAAGATACACAACATCATTTGACTTCGGGATTTTTGAAATGTTGATTTTAAAGAATTAGACGTAGATACCATTTTAACAGAGGTTTTGCATTTAAGATAAAGACCAGTTATGGTCATGCGATTGCATTGTGAAAGAAACGTTGAGAAATCGATCAGAAAAGGTAGATCACCTGGCATAGATGTACTGCAAGGTTTTGGAATCATCAAAATGATAAGAACTTTGGCCCAGTCTTCATAAAGTTACAAGCACTGTACACAGAAAGATGTATATGGGACTTTGCACACGTGCGTTTTTATCCCTCACATCCCAAAAGATTAACTAATTTACCAGATATATCAATTAGTAGGCGGTTTCCCGGCAAAATTGTTATCATCATGTATTAGTCAAAACCTATTCTTTCACATGATTGGTAATGAGAGCTTCCATTTCATTTTTTGAAATTGGGGCGTTTCCAATACTGGTCTTTACCTTTAAAGTCTTTACCCCTCTTACTACCAGTCCTTCCTCTCATTAACCGGTGTTTTTTAGGGAGTCATGCGATCTTTGTGGAATGCGTGTATTAAAGGGAGGAGGACATTGATGATTGAGGAATAGAAACATATATATAAAAACGGACCGAATCTGGACTGTGCACACATAAGCTGCATGAAAGTTCAGACCACAACCTTCATCCGATACTTGTCATATTCCGAATACGAAGGCATTTCATTTAAAGAGACATTATTTTCAGGGGACATTTTTAACATGATGCTCTTTCATCTTTTCCAGAAAATCTACCTTCTCTTTAGAAAGAAAAAAGACGACAATTTTGATAAACTTATGTTTTTCACATTTCCTTGAGTAAAAGAGCACTGCTATGAATTTAAAGGTTTTGTAAATTTAAACATGTGACAAATTGATTTGTCACAATTTATGTTTCTTGAGGATGTGACATATTAAAGTTTTTGTCTAAAAGTATTCAACAAAGGCCCTAATTCAACCTGCCCAACTTTCATTCTAGAGTTGCGAAAAAACACAAATTTACAAGGGGTATGAATAATATACTTGGTAACTGTACATGCTTTCAATATTCATTGTTTTAAAATTTGTTCTTTCATGAGGAAAACACTCCATTAGAAAATCTGCTCATCAATTCACACTCTGCCTAGCACCTTTGCACACGGCACAAAATGATGTCAATTATTTTGTTAAATCCGCACTATAAACTAGACAAAGAAAGCGGACAAAATATACAGTTCCTCACGTAGACAAAGGAACATCCCCTTCACTGCTATTATGTAAAAATGTGTAGAACAGGTGAATATGCATGTGACACCTGTTCTACATATTTTTACATAATAGCAGTGAAGGGATGTTCCTTTGTCTACCTGAGGAACTGTATATTTTGTCTGCTTTCTTTGTCAGTCATGTTCATAGTGCCGAGTGGATCAAGTGTGAATTTGATGAGCTAACACCCTAGTAAACTGTAACTACTAGGGTAAAGCTCTAATGGGCTGTTCTCGTCATGTGTGGTATAAATATGTCATAAACATTGATAGAGATCCATTTTGTTGATCCTGATGTTCATGTACTCATTATTATAGTATTACCTTTTCTGTCTTCCACAGCAAACAGAAGATCAATGTTCACCATAGACAAACCAAACATTAATTACAGTATGTGGGACTGTAGCTTTGAATCTGCATGTACCCGATGTAAACATTCAATATCATCATGTATCTTCAAATTGTTATGTCAATGGTCTTTCTATAATATTTGTTTCTTAGCTCAGTTAAAGAATGTGAAGATAGGTCTATTATTAAATCTTTCCTTTTATGCATACAGCAAATGTATGGTTTTATGTAGTATTACCCCAAATCATATAGAGCATGTATTTATTTTAATTTGTGAAGTCAATATGTGCCAATATTACATCAATGAAGATTATGTATGTCTCATCATATTTTGAAGTATGTGATATGAGTAGACTTTGTGGAGAAAAAAAGAAGAGATTATGGCCATCTCTGATCAAATAAAACAAATAGAAAATAAACAAATTGGATGTTGCATGCTGTTATATTTCTGGATTGATGTCAAGCTATGGAGGTATGGAAACGGAGAGAAAATTACACAGATAGAGAAAGAAGGAAAATGATGGACTGACCTGGAAAGACCATAGAAAGAGAGAGAGAGAGAAGAAGAAGAAGAAGAAGGGGGTAGTATGAAGAGAGAGAGGGAGAGAGAGCGGGGGAGGAGAGAATCAGAGAGATATGAGAGAGAGGAGAGACATCATGCTCTTTAATTCATTTCTGATTTCTTGTTCAATTCAATTCAATTCAATTCAGTATTTATTCAATTCCATCATACAAAAGAGTAACATCAAAATACTACTTACATAGTTATTATCAAACATAGTAAAATATTGACAGTAAAAGAATAGGAATTTGGTTGCTGTATAAAAACACTAGGTTTTTTTTCTGGACAGCCACCATAAACAGTAAAACTAGTAAAAGAATCATACAAAATAATACATGATACTTGAATGAACGAAAACAACAACAAAACAAAGTAGAACATAAGCAAAAACAAGAATATATGTAAACAGCACAACCCTAACAAAATTGTTTGCATCTTGTTTTCTTTGATGGTAAATGTGAAATTGTGAATATATCGATTTTCCCTGTCTGTTCTCTGTATTTTTCTTTCTTTTTGTTGTTGATAAGAAAAACAAATCAGTCGCAACACTACCAACAAAGTCCCCCCCCCCCCCCT
>BEXV01001275.1:21317-33542 GCA_003118195.1 Hemicentrotus pulcherrimus
CCCCCCCCCCCCCCCCCCTTAAAAATCGCTCACGACGAACGCTACGATCGTTGATGATTATCGTATCGTTGACCTTTGACCACCAAGTCCGTAAAAGGTAAATAAAAGGCAGAAACATCCAAAGTATTTGGCACGGCACCGACTAATAACAAAGGAAAATGACATCAAAATTCGATCTTTGATTCATCTGAAATTGAGATGCATTTGCTGAACTGATTCACCAAAGCATATCGAGTGCCATATTGTCTTGAAAATCACTCGGAAGTGAGTATAAATGCATAAAATTTGAGGGTTCTTATGCGAGTGTGTCGTGTTTTTGCCATGTCATACTCAAAGGCATTGAGCTATGTTCTTGCACAAGATAAGCGAATGTTGTGTGTGTGGGGTCGGCCGTAGCAGGGGTGAACGGGGAGCAGCTGGCGTTGAGCGGCTCTCGACTCTCGTACTCTGTCTCGATCGAGCTCTGCATCTGCGCCATGACTCGGCGAGCAGTACTTGAATGAAAATCGCTACGTTCAACGTTACTTGCCTTGTCCAAAAAATAGTTGATTATCTAGTTAAAACCTTTCGGACAGCTGAATAATATTGACCCCAAAATTAAAATGTTTGATGCCTTTGCTTAAGTAATTTGCAGACCAAGTATTCTAGACTCTATTTCTAGACCCTAATTCAATAATTGTGACAAAATTAATTAGGAAACTTAGGATTGATCTTATACGACTTGAACATTCACTGAAATTAATTTAATGTTATTGTTGTTTTAATAAAGAAAGAAGAAAGAAAAGAATAAGCATTTTCTTTGTAAAACACGAATGACAGAGCTAGTTTTGTTTACCTCGCATGTTTCACGTGGCTCCTGTTTATTTGATGTGCAATTTTACTTATAAATTCAAATTTAAATTCAAACTTGATTGATTTCAATCCAAACAGATTATTGTGTAACATAGATAATTTAGTGTAAGAGTAAAGATAACAATAACCAGGAGTGACACAAATTAACAAACTACTGCAAAACCGACCTCTGCCGAGGGTGGGGGAGGGGGGTGTTGGGTAAAAATTTTGTTTGAAGTGCTCACTATATACCCCCACCCCCACCCCCATTGAGCAACCAGGGGATTGCGGGAGAGCGGGAGGAAGGGCGTGGTGGCGGTAGTCTCCAGCTACATTGTACGAGCTGGTGGGAAGGGGGAGGATGGAGCGTGGTGGCGTGAGACTCCCTCCAAATGCGGGAGGGTTGACAGTCCTGTTTAAAGCAGCATGCCCCTCTTTGACTGATTTTAATTCTGAATATGAAGTCATACGGCTCAATGCTCTGACAGGGTATAACAAGATGGAATAGGTGTGCACATGACCTTAGAAATGAAGTGATACGATTGATAATAGGCCTACTGAGAACATGTGAGCCTCGAATAATTTAAATACATCAGGATCTTGGATAATAACTAATGGATGGTGGTAAAGAATGCCAGTCTGTAAGTGTTGTCAGAAGGAATTAATAGTTGAAGGATAATCCTTGTTTGAAATTTTGAATTGATTTCAATATCAGACTTCTTGTGTGACCTCCTGGTTAAATGAGTACCAAGGTGAAGTAGACCCCTGTTATATAAATCTTGTTATCAATAAGTAAAGCTAAATTTTGATGACCAATTTGCTCTCAACCAATCAAATGCCACAATTTCAGTAGCTTAAAGCAGTGTAAGGACCCACACAAAACAAAAGTGGTCTTACATGTTTTTTCACTTCAGCTGCACTGTTAGATTTTATTCCAGCCACAAAAGGGCTGCCAAGATGGCTGACAGGCAGTCCATCAAAACAATAGTCACCAATCACAAGATTGGACAAATAAGTAAATAACCAATTGAAAAGCTTGTAAAAGATAGAGTGCCATGTGTGTTGGGTTGAATAGCTCAGAGGTAGTGTGTGTGTGTGTGTGGTGCTATAGCAGGTAATGTGCATGAGGATGAATGAATAGAGACAGAACAATAGAAGCCAAGAGCTAGCAGACAGGAGAGAATGAATGTAGGTCAGAAGTGCGCTAAAGCATAACAGAGTGGAACACTAAATGTACAGTGTAAAATAAACAAGTAACCACTTGGTTCAGTGAAATTAAAACCTTACAGCAGTTATTGTAACTTTTCATTGATAACAAGTTTTATGAAACAGGGCCCGGTCTTGGAGAGGTACATGTACATGTACCATTCATCCCTTCTTGAGCTCCAAAGAAGGTACATTTGTACATGTAGTTAGTCTAGCAGTGCTTCTTCTTTCAACAATGAGCGTACTCATTTCATTTAATTTCATTCTACATAAAAAACATTAAACATATAAATGTGATACAGTTTAATACATCTATTACAAGAAAAACACAAAGGGAAGGTGCAAACAACATTTTATGGGAATGTGGGGTTAACAAAAAGGGCAATTAGCCTCATGAACATGAACCCCTTAAAAAGTATACACTGTCTTGTTGAGAAAAGAAAAAAAGGAAGGAGAAGAAAAGGGGAATACATTACAAAGTGCATTTAAGATAAAAGATGGGATTTATAGGCCTACAATCGTTAAAAAATATTCATACTCCAACACAACCCAACCCACTTTTGTTTCTCTCTGTACATCTTCCGTCCAGGCATGGTGGTCGAGGTAGAGCAAGACCTACCTCACGGTCACTGTGGTAGCTGCTATAGCAGAGACTGCCAGGTCTCCCCTCAGCCCGGGAACGCTTGCAGTCTGGTCAACTGTGAGGTCGACTGCGGTGCCAGGTTTCATCGATGCAAGGAGGATGAACATCGTCTTCTCTGCCCAAACGCAAAGGTACCCTAAGTTTCAACTATCGTCTTAGAGCCAGAAGAGTGTCCAGGCTATAGCTTTAGAAGGTTGAACCCTTCAAGCTCTCAACAAATAATATCTATTAAAGTTGTTTTTCAGCACTATTTGCTCCCAGCTTTATTTCATAAAAAATAGGTTTAGGTCTGCTATGGAAAAACGATGTTTAAAGATAAACTTTAGTACTGGTAATGCGATTGCATTGTGAAAGAAAAGGTGTTGAAAGGATAAGAAACAGTTGATCATGTAGCATTTAAGTATTGGTGTGCACTGCAAGGTTCTGGAGTCATCAAAATCATAATAAATTTGACCGAGTCTTGGTAAAGTAACAAGCATAATACACAGAAAGCTATATATGGGACAACACACATGGTGTCGGGGCTAGTACTACCTTCATTTCCTTGTCTTTCTATGCTCGTTACTCAGCCAGTATACAATGTACATTTTCTTTCAAAATTGTTTGGCACATGTCATTCATTTGTAATCTTGAACATTCAGTGTAAGTTTCGTTTGATTCTGTGAGAATTAATTTTCTTTTTTTTACCAGAACTGGAGTTTATTTTTAACAGTCTTTCGTTGAAAAGACTAAATCCCATCTACATTACATATAACACTTCTTGACACAGTCCTACTATTAAACAGTTTATCTTTCTTCCTGCAAAATATGATACACATATACATGTACATGTAGCTGCCATCCACTCTTATTTGGGAGGAATGATTCCTATTTTGGGGTCTTAAGCTATTGTTTTAAATTCCTAGATTCTTTTCTTTTTTCTGAAATATTCTGTGTGAAATTTATTCAAAATAGACTATATTCCTAAATTTGCCTTGAGGGATTCCTGCTTTTGTTGTGAACAGTTTGCAGGTATGGTATAATATTCTTCAATATTATGTACGTATGGTGCAATAAATCTGTGTACCGGTATTCAATATCTTTAGCACAGTACCTGGATGACTGACCAATATTGTTTTAGTATTGCTCAGTCATCCAGGAACTTCATTATCGATATTGATATTATATTNCTCCCAAATTAGTGTTTTAATGTAACTTGAAAAGAACTGTCAAATACTTGGGGGGAGATGTAGTATAATGTGCACCATTGTAACTGCTTGAAATAAGACTACACTTCACCAGATACGAGACTGGGCTGTGTGGTATTAAATGTTTGAACCTAGATCACGTCTCACCACCTCGTCTGTTGACTTACAGTAATTGTAAGGTAGTCTGAACATTACAATACTATCTATCTATCTATCTACCTATGGTATCTATCTAGGTAAGTGTCTCTTTCACTTCCTATTTCTGTCTTTCTAACAGTATATGTCTCTCAGTCTCTGTAAGTCTCTTTCTGCCTCTCTGTTTTTGTCTCTATATCTTTTACCAATCACCATCTGCTACTTTCCGTCTTAGTGTGTCTACATGTATCTTCCGTGCTGTCTCTTTCTTTCTTTTTCTGTCACTATTTATCTCTCTTTCTGTCCATCTATCTATCTATCTTTCTGTCTACCTACGGTATCTATCTAGGTAAGAGTCTCTTTCACATCCTATTTCTGTCTTTATAGCAGTATGTCTCTCAGTCTCTGTAAGTCTCTTTCTGCCTCTTTGCTTTTGTCTCTATCTATATCTTTTACCATCTGCTACTTTCCGTCTTAGTGTGTCTATATGTATCTTCCGTGCTGTCTCTTTCTTTCTTTTTATGTCACTATTTATCTGTCTTTCTGTCCATCTATCTATCTGTATCTATCTATTTTATATCTACCCATCATTCTACCTATCTATCTATTGATCTATCCATCTTTCTGCCTACATGTATCTATCTAGGTAAGTGTCTCTCTCACTTCCTATTTCTGTCTTTCTAACAGTATATGTCTCTCAGTCTCTGTAAGTCGCTTTCTGCCTCTCTGCTTTTGTCTCTATATCTTTACTAATCACCATCTGCTACTTTCCGTCTTAGTGTGTCTACATGTATCTTCCGTGCTGTCTCTTTCTTTCTTTTTATGTCACTATTTATCTTTTTTTATATCCATCCATGTATATATCTATCTATTTATCTATCTATCATTCTACCAGGTATCTATTGATCTATCCATCTTTCTGCCTACATGTATCTATCTATTTATCTATGAGGTCTGTCCATCTAGTGTTGTTAATTGTACTATGAAATGGAATAGCTGGTCTTTGTAATATTTATGCCAGCAAACAACGGCCTAAGCATGTAAGCTACTCTGAGTTTATCTCTATCTTTGTCTCTTTCTCTTCTGTGTTGATGTATCTATGAACCTGCTGTAGTCATTACCGTAATTGTATCATAGAACAAAATGGATGTGCTGGGCTATGCCAGTGAATGACCTCCTCAACAGCTGATACAAAAGAGCCAGTCTGAGCACGCCACAACTAGGCGTTGTGGCGTGCGCCTGTAATCCAGCTAACAGTGGAAGTTACAAACTGATTCAGCCGAGGACGCAGGTTCGAAACTGAGTCACGTCTTTTGGATGGTGACGTTAAAAGTCGGTCCCCAGACGTAAATAATCATATCTGATTGATACACATCTGTAAAAACCCAAATACACACACACACACTCTCTCTTGCTCTCTCTCTCTCTCTCTCTCTCTTGCTCTCTCTCTCTCTCTCTTGCTCTCTCTCTCTCTCTTGCTCTTCACCCTCTCTTGCTCTCTCTTGCTCTTCACCCTTGCTCTCTTCTTCTCCCTCATTCTATCTGTCTTTTTGCCCCTCTGTTTTTCTACCTCTATCCTTGTTTCTACCTACATGTATAATGAGTGAAATCAATGGCTGATCTATGACAGTGAACGACATCTTAAAAATACAAAAAAATAGCTACACCAATGGTCTTATAATACTCAGCTTTCTCATGCATTGGACCTTGACAAAAGATCAAAGGTTAACAACGGAAGAACTTTCCCTTTAATGTTTAGTATTGAAGGCATACCTTGCATTGAGGCATATCTTACATTTAGACATATCTTATAAAGCTATAACTGTATTAACCTCTGAATGAATTTCTCTCTCATTCAATCACAGGTAGTGCCCGATAACTTCAACCAGCTAGACATAGCCCTGGCGCTGCGGGATCAGCGCATGCTGACCAAGTCCATGAAGGCCTCGAAGCGAACACGCCAGATTCTAACCAACGCCCTGAATCGTCGTCATCCGGCCGTGCCCCTCGCTGCCCAGCACACCAACGATGTTCCCGATTCGGAAGAAGAACAACGAGAGCTTGCCAGTCTATTGCAGGTTAATACTCCTTCTATCTCTCTATCTAAATATCTTCTCCCGGTTCGGAGGTTGATTGCAACATCTCTCCATTTCACTATAGCTTCTGACATTCTGGTGCACTCTTGCAGTTTTAGTCCACTCCAGTTCTTGAAATTCTCTTCCCAGTTAATACTGGGTCTCCCTCTCGGTCTTTTTCCTTCCACTCTTCCTTCCAAGAGGCTTTGGTGCCTTTTAAAAAGACCAAAGTATTTGATTTTTCTCTCCTTAACTAATCCTACAAGTTTATGCCCTGCCATGTGCAATATCTGCCTTGTGCAATACTCCTTCAATGGTCGAAAATCACATGCTCATACTTATCTGTAATTAACCCTCTAACCATCATATTTTGAGATTAGTTAAATCCAAATTTGATTTTTCAAAGAGATATCCTTGTATTATAACCCATGAACAGCTGTATGCAGAATCTTCTTTCTCATGTATGATGATTTCTTAATGAGTTTGAAAGAGCTTCTCATTGAAACGCTATGAAAGTTACATGTACAGGAACTCCACATGCTTATACAGATCTCATATACATTGTATATATTTTGCCTCTCTTTAGAGGCTTTTATATGCATACAGTCAAACCTGTCTTAGTGGCCAACTCTCTTTAAAGGCCACTAAGACAGGTTTAAAAATGCACGGCCTAATGTGGCCGTGTATTTTGTCTCCCTCAAGAGAGGAATGTGTGTTGTATAACCTGTCTAGAAAGGACACCTATCTACAGTGGCCACTTTTTCTGATTCCCTTGTGAGCCCTTAATAGACAGGTTTGTCTGTATTTTCACTTTGGTGGTATATTTTTTTGTTTCTGGACCCTGTTTCATGAATCTTGATATCAATAACAAGTTACAAGCTACTGTTATAAGCTACTGAAATCAAGGCATCTGATTGGCTGAAAGCAAATTTGTCATAGAAATTAAGCATTTGTTATAGATTAACATTTTATGAAACGGGCCCCTGTTGTTACTTATCAGGTAATGCAGGACGAGAAGGAAGCAGCGGATCGTGAGAGAGCGCGCACACCACCCGGCCTGCAGCGCAGCATATGCAACGAGCTTTACCGAAAGACCCCTGCAAGCAACAGCACCGATGCTGCGACACCCGCGCAACAAGAGTTCTATCCTCTACCCAGAGACCCCTTCATCCACTGCTCGCACTGTGCCCATCGGAAGGAACGACTGGACCGGATCGTAGCTTCCAAAGCAGCGATGCTCGATCCTTACAATGGTGCTTTAGCTGCAGAAGAAGATCCCTCTGTGAGTGATTATGCCGTCACACCCCTACCTGAGCATCAGAATGGATTTGCCCCAGAGGGGGATTGGTGCCCTGATGGACTGTACCATCGTGAAGGGAGGGAGGATGGCATCTTTCATGAGGGATTAGCTGAGGTAAAGAGGAGCTACTTTTGTTTTCACATAACTTTCCAATCCGTATCAAAGGGGAATATCATTGGAGACACCTAGGGATATCATTAAGGCTATTTTGAAACCATTCTTATGTACCAGTCTTTTCTCTCTCTCTCTCTCTCTTCTTTTCTCTCTCTCTCTCTCTCTTATTCATGTGCACTAGCTTTCTTTGGCTGTAAATCAAAAGTGATTGGAGTGAACAATTAAAAAAATAAAATTGCTAATGGGTTACAAGTTATGTCAAAGTAAATTGTGTGTAGAGTAATTGTGTAGAAGTTCGTTTGTGGTTTGACTAGAGTTTATTTATCAATTTCTTCATCCCTCAGGCTGACAGGCCTTCCTCACTCAACTCAACACTATCCAGCGAGGAATCTGACATCCAAACACCAGCCGTCTTCGTAACCCAGTCAACCACCGGAGACGTCTCTGCAGCGCCCACTAGGGGCCATTCAAAGCCAATCATCATCCAGCCGCCAGCACTGTCGTCGTCAACAAACAAGATTCACAGACTGTCTTCGTCATCCAACGGGTCGCTAGATAGTAGACACTCGCTGAGCCTTGATCTGTCACTGGAGTCTATTACCCGCTACCAGGCCAAACCAGACTCTATGTATACTTTCCTATGCGCGCAGGTAAGTTGTCTCATAGGTAGTAGACACTCGTTTTGATAGCCAAGGCCCTCGACACTTCCATAAAATTTGTCATCAATTATAAGTTACAAAGTCAGTTACAAGCTACTGGTGCTGCATTTGTTTGCCCGAGAGCAAATTCGTCATAGAATTGTAGCATTTGGTATTGACTGCAAGCTTTATGAAAGAGGGTCCAGACTTTATCCTCCAATAAATTCTTTAGCTTTGGTCTGTCAATGGAGGCGATTAGTCACTGCTGGGTCAAACCTCTAATCTACTCAAAATTAAATCAAAATAAAAGTCCCAAAGTGGGTCTAAACAAAGGAAATTGGTCTGAGGTCTTAATCGCTTTTTTTGTTAAACATGATTTTAGTCCCAAGGTTGGGTTTAAATGAATTATGCACCTATATGTATGTATACAGTCCTATAAATGCCAGCTTGTCAACAAAGAGATATTAGATAACAGGCGCTATAGTTCAGTTGGTAGAGCAGTGGTCTCGTAATCCTCCTTATTACCAGGTCTCTCGGAGAGGACCTAAATCCAACGGCCCTCTAGTTGCTTACTAACAAGCATTTATGCTTTCTTAGCAGTCAGGTAAAATAACCACCACTACACTACACTAGATTTACAAACACAACAAGAATATGGGATATCTTTCTTTGCTACATATGGTACAAACATGTCTGTACTTTATGTTCTATACATGAATGAATCACAGGATGTTGATATTTGAATAGGAAAAATACCAACTTTCAGCAAGTTTTACTTTGGTTTTCCTAGGAGTTCCGGCGAGACGAGTACCCCTACCACTTCCAGAACGTCCACAGTGACATCCACGGCGGGCTGAACGGCTGGATGGAACAGCGATGTCCCCTAGCCCCTTATGGATGCACCTACTCGCAACGACGGCTCTACCCAGGATCGCAAGGAGCTCACATCATCCACAGTGAGAACCTAGAGAGCTTTGGACTGTGCCTTGATGGAGGTGGAAAGAGTGGAAAGTCTGAGGTCTCAGGATGTTCTGTCAATGGCAGCCATTCTGCAAACCCTGAGAGCCTGATTGTCACAGGGGATGTTGGAGATGAAGGAGAAAGCTGCAAGTATCCCAAGCTGGAGGCGGAGGCAACGTCAGAAACAATGGGATGTAATAATTTGAGCTCTGAACATAATGATTTGCTGGAGACAAATTGTAATGTTTGTACCGCTGATACTAGCAATAACGATACCTTACTCAATGAAAACAGTACAGAATCCAAGTGCAATGCCTTAAAAGATGGGATCAATACTAGACCAAAGGATGTATCCATGGATATTGAGGACTCTGTTGACAGAGGATCAAGTGTGGAGTGTGCTTCCAATGTAGCTAGTCCGGACCAAAGCGAGGATAGAGTTACAGGAGCTTGCCAAGGGACACAGGATGAGCAACAGGAGAAGAGCAGTACTGTGGAATCCATGAAGGAAACATTGGAGGTCAATATGAACTCTGAGGATCTGGAGGATGCCCAAGCTGTGTTGAAGGACACAGGAGCTGATTATTTCAGCCAACTGCCATTTGAACTGCTGCGTCACATGATGAGGTTTTTGGATCCCTTCACGATCAACCACCTTGCGATGGCTTCAAAACTTCTGAGACAGGTCTGCTGCAGTCTGTTAGAGGAGCGTGGGATGGTGGTCCTGCAGTGGGAGAAACACAAAGGACACTGGGACACAACCATGAAGGTAAACTGATAATCTTTGTACAGTCAAACCTGCTTTAGTGACCACCTGTCTACAAGGACCTCACTTTTTGTTTCCCATGAGTGGTTTCTCATTGAAATATGTACTAAACACACCTGTCTAGAAAGACTACCTGTCTACAAAGACCACTTTTTATGTTTCCCTTGGGTGGTTGCTATAGACATGTTTGACTGTAGTAAATTTTTGTCCAATGTGACTTTGTCCAATGCCTTTTTTGGCTCATCACATTTTGTCTACAGCCAATTTTTCTGTTCTCCCCGACATCTAATGACCATTTGCTTTACCTTTATCCACATGTCGGTGCGTTGTTTAAAGCCATTATCCATTTACATGTAGTTGAATGAAGAAGAAAAAAGAAAAACGCCTGCAATGGCCACAAATGGCCTTTATTCACATGTTTTTATAGTTCACTGTTTTATAGAGTGAATAACTCTTTGGTAGCTGATATTATAAGATGATGACGTGTATCCTAATCAAATGATTGGTCGGGAGCGTACACGTGACCAGGCATTTATTTTGCCTAACGCGTAATTTGGATAATTTTGAGAAATTACCGCTCATTATCCAATGGTAATGACCGGTCATTATCAAAATCATGTTTGAAAACATCACTTGTATAAAACAAATGAAACATAATCTTATAAAACAAATAATACACATCATTTTGTTCGGGCATTAGTAAAATTACCCACACTCGGTACCTTCAAAACAGTCCAAACACCTTCGGCTATCGCCTCTGGCATGTTCGACTGCTCCAAAAGGTACTTTGTGTGGGTAAATCTCACTAATGCCCTCACTGCTGTGTATTATTTGTATACTCTAATGTGAAGATATTAAACAAAATGCAAGTGTTAAAGAGATCGTAATGCAATTTTTACTTTACCTGGTGTCCGTCTTGTCCAGGTATGGCATTTCAGCACAGCCTTCACTCCGGTCAAGTCCTGGGGCTTCCAAGACAACCCTCCCATCGCTGAGCACCTCAAACTTTGTCCTTACAACGTCCGCAACACGGCCACCCAACCAGTCAAGGTCATGGGTCAAGACGTGTCAAAGGTCAAACTGGAATCGGCCAACGATCCTCAGAAAGCGAGAGAAGCCGAGCCGTGGCGACCTAGGCGCATGAGATTGCTCGATAATGATGACGAGTAGTAGATCTTTGCTCTTTTAAATTTCAAATTGGCAACACTCATCTCTGATTATATCATGACGATTGGTAATATTCATACTTGTGCTCTTCGTGTCCAAATTGGCAACTCTCATCCACAACGACAACATAATGATTGGTAATGCTGAAAACTTTGCTTTTATTCAAATGGGCATCTCTCATCTCTGATTATATCATGATAATTGGTAACTTTTATTCATAATTGTGCTCTTCGTGTTCAAATTGGCAGCTCTCATCCCCAACTAGAACATAATGATTGGTAATGCCGATAACTTTGCTCGTGCTGTTCAAATTGGCATCTCTCATCTCAAATTCTATCATGATATTTCATAACACTCCCGGTTTTGCTCTTCTTTAAATTGGCAATACTCTTAATGATGGGTAATTCATATACTGTACATGTAACTAGATAAAGGTACAGGACACTACTGGATCATGATGATGATCTGCTCTTCTTGTTCAAATTAGCAACACTCAACTCCAACTATTTCATGATAATAGGTATATATATTCATCAGTTTACTCTTCTTATTCAAATTGGCAACTCTCATCTGCAATGAGACCATGATAATTGGTTAAACTCATAATTTTGCTCTAATGCTCAAGTTAGCAATACTTATCTCTATTTAGATCAGTCGTGGTATTGCTTATAATGTTGCTCTTCTCGTTCAAATTGGCAACACGCCTGTTTAATTTGATCATGATGATTGACACTCGTGGTCGATTTCATGATTCATAAAGGAAAGACGTTCATACATTTGTTTATGTTGAGCATGTGTCCAAAGGATGAAACATGTATGTGTGAAAGCAACCTTATACAGTCAAACCTGCGTTTAGTAGTGACCACCTGTCTACAAAGACCACATTTTTGTCTCCCTTGAAAAGGGTTTCTCATTGAAACATGTACTAAAGGCAACTCTCTGCCATTTTATTTCTGCAATATGGATTGTGTTGCATTATAAGGGCAAGTCAAGTGCTCCCATATGCTCTTTGCTACATCAAACATTTTTGGTGTAGTCATTGAATTCATACTTTAGTGTTAGTCCACATAGTGCTTGTTGAAGAGCATCTCCAGAGCTGTTTAAAGGCAAAGACCAGTTATGGTCATGCGATTGCATTGTGAAAGAAACGTTGTGGAATCTATCAGAAAAGGTTGATCATCTAGCATATAAGTATTGGTGTGT
>BEXV01001275.1:33634-52916 GCA_003118195.1 Hemicentrotus pulcherrimus
TCATCATGTATTAGTCAAAACATATTCTTTCACATGATTGGTAATAAGAGCTTCCATTTCATTTTTTGAAATTGGGGCATTTCCAATACTGGTCTTTACCTTTAAAGAGGGATAGTTTCAGTTGTGATTTTATTTTTTTTATTTTTTTTAATGGAAATATTTCTGCCCTCAAATAGTTCATTCGTACTTGAGAAATAACTTTCAAGCAACCCGTATTGACTAACTTCATCCAAAATAACAATCTTTAGAATCATGAATCAATTAGAATTTGTAGTTATTGGCTAACTATCTAAGGGTTTTAAAATGGACTTCCAACTACCCAAAATTATTTTGTCACTTTATGCTGATCAAGATCTGATCAAAATCTTAGCTGAAAGCAATAATAGCTCTAATATTGACTTACAATATTGAAAAAAATTGAACAAATTCTTGCTTTAATTGATACCTCACATTTTGTTAGTAGCGAGACAAGGATATACATGTAGGATATACATGTAGCCTTGAAAGTATAATAATGCAGAAAACACAATTTTTGCCACGTATAATTTGTTTTTCATATTTTTCATCTCTATCTATTTACATGTATCACTGTCTCTATCTTAGTATTGATCTGTATTTTTTGTCTTTTGACTAGTTAATGTTTTTGTAGCATGTACATTAACTGTAGATGTGTTACATGATTCTTGCCACAGATTTGAGTGATTTCATTTAGCGTGAATATAAGTGTCTTCTAGAGTAATATCTTAAAGTTATACGTTTTCAGTGCTTCCTTTGTTTTCTTTATTTATTCAATAGTTTTTTATGGAGTGTTATTACTGTTTAGAATAGGTTTTTGTTTATGATAGATGTTTTATATAATGGAAATCTATGGCTTTTTTCCATGACTGACGTTATGATGTGAGAAACTGCAGGTTTTTGGGGTTTGTTTGTTTGCCTTGTTCACATGTGATGGGCAAGGTGGGTCGAAAAAAGCAGCTGCATGCAACTTAAGTCCTATGCATTCTAACATTTTTGTGTTTGAGTTTTTCGTCGTTAGAAAACCTGTGGTTTATCACGGGAAATGTGAACGAGGCGTAAACGGTTGCAAATCAAATCAAAGATGTTCATTTTTATTTGCGATTGTCAAAATCATGCCTATTGGACCTTACAATACATTCACACATTCACATGCACTTGCCAATGGGGAGTTTTTTCAACAGCCCACTTAATATTTCAGATTGCGGGCCATTGATTTGTTGCCTGAGTGCCGTTTACCATGCATCTTAGAGTTCAAGATTTCAAGATTTCAAATTTATTCATGTTTCCAACAAAATATTACACATCAATTGTAAGCATTTATAACATATTTAAGAAATACATGTTGGGAACAGAGGGGTCCACTATAAAGCAATGCTTGTACAAGTGTGAACACCTCAAATGAAACTTAGGAATAATGAGTAATTAAATTAAATAATCTGTAACTACAAAAGAAACTACAAAATAGGGGAAAGAAAAAGGGTGATGCCAACAGAGATGAGAAATGGACAAGTCAATACTTTACACGACAAACATGGAAGAACACGGTCATAATACAAAGAGTACACAATGACAGAATTGAGTTGGCCGAAAACTTGTCAAAAGCCCCTGACCTTATTTTACTGGTGGTCGGAGTCTGCCCCGGTTGGGAATACTTCCTCCAATATCAATGATCAATAAGGAATTCATATTGCATGTACATCATTATTGAATTGTTCAATTAATTTTGCTGCTGTGTAGTGAATATTCTTGGGTTGTTTCTTGAAATTACACCTCAAACTTTTCTTCCATTGCATTACTTTTAATACTGCATTGCTCATTATGTTGCCATTATATGTCAAAAAAGGGTATTTCATTTCCCGTCATGATTTTTTTTAAATACCTGTGTACATTTAACAACTAAATTATTCAAACCCCTTGTCAAGTCTTGTAAAAAAAAATCATATGTGAAAAATTGATATGTTCTGATTTACTGTATGTTTCTGAAGAATGTGACATATTGAAGGTTACATCTAAAAGTCTACCAGTTCATCATTCATTCATGAGTCATGAAAAGCATTACAAAAACAATCCAATTTACAAGGGGTTGCAATTCTTTAGTTGTTAATTGTATAACATTTTTATTTGTTGATGTTGAATAAATGTATGCATTGAAAACGAGTCAGGAATCATTGAAATTATAGAAATATGCTCAGCAATTACACTTTTACCAACTAAATCAGACAGATCATGATGAAAATAGGGTAACAATTTTGGTAGAATATCCTTTGGTTGAAAAGAATGAATCATTTTATAGAAAATTAGTAAATTAGAGTGTAACAATATGGTAAATTAAAAGTGCAATAGACAGTATAGTGTTGTTTTTATGAAGAAGTACATTCAGAACACAAAGTAGATAATTAGATATATTTTTAGATTGCCATATCCAGAACATATGAATCTTACATGCTGTCAAGTAATGACTTGAATTGTCCCTATTTTCACGAAGTGACAGTAGTGAATGTGAATCGCATTCAATTTGCGTGCGGATTTTCCTCACTACCGTCACTTTGTGAGAATAGGAAAGAAATAATGTTGTAACAACTCATAAATTGATTAATATTAACAAATAGCTGTATAACTGAATAATCAATTTATTCGAATTAATCAAATTACAGTGTAAAATACATACTTTTTTAAACAATATTGTGAATATGAATGCAGTATGGTAAGGTTCCACTTGCAGTTGCATTACATCTAATAAGCTTTTTTATGCAATCTCTTCCATACATTTGCATTTCTATAATTTGCACATGTTCTCAATTTGAAATGTGATATTGTCTTCTACATCAATACTAGGTGTCAAAATATAACACTCTAGATTGATGATAATTTCAAAAGTTACAATTTGTTACAAGCTGCACTGTTCGCAATAATGATTTGAAGAATACAGAATTTGTAGTAAATTTTACAAATTTTCTGTATAACTGTATTCATAAATTGTTGAATTGTTGTAAAATGCACAACAATATTGTTATGTTCAAAGGCATTGTAGATCTAATTAATGCATACCATAGGCATCATTTTGCTCATGTTATTTTACGAAAGGCCATAGTACTTGTGTCACATAAATTCTACAATCTTGAATTTAAGTTTATACAAATGTTACCTTATTTACTAATTACAACTGGGACCTGTTTCACTAAGCCTTTTTTCAATGACAAATGACCAACAACATAAAAAAAATCAATGACAAATCTGCTGATAACAATCAGAAGCTAGGATTTCAGGAGTTTATTACAAATAATTGTATTTGTCACTGATGACAAGTTTTGTGAAACGGGGACCTGTTCAATGATTATGAAGCAGAAGGGTCATTTGACAATAACAAAAGTCCGAGAGGAAAGGTGATATCATTGCACCATTTATCATCAGCTGATTGCATATTTAGGCAGAAAGGTTAAAGTTCAAAGGTCATAGCAAACACACATTTCTTGTATTCTCAACTCAGCATTGAGTTCTAAGGGCCTAATCGTATACTTAAACACAGGATCACACCGTTCCAGCTCGGAACAATGATGGTGCCGCTATACAGTTTCAATGAAAAATGAAAATCATGGCTGTCAGTGTTTTGTATTCATTTTTAAGGTAGTTGAAATGTGCATTTTGGTTTGTAAGGCCTTGTTCAGATGTGGCGCGGTAAAAAATACAACCGCTGCGCAAAAATACAACCGCTGCTTTTCTTTTTACATGTAAAATGAATGGCACCTGCAGAGAACAAAGACTTGCGCGTATTCACTTTAACTCGGTGTTATTACGAGAGGCATATTATACTCTACGTCATCATAACAAACAAAAAACGTTTCCCTTTTTGCGACTTCATATCTAAACAAAGCTTGATTGATTAAAGCCAAAAAAAATGTAATACAGTCAAACCTGCCTTAGATGACCACTTGTCTACGAGGACCACCTTTTTAGTTTCCCTTGAAAATGGTTTCCCATTGAATCATGTACAAAAGGAACCTGTCTATAAAGACCACTCTTTTTGTTTCCCCTTGGGCAGTCGCTATAATATAGCGACTGCCCAAGGGGTTGTACATGATTCAAACCTATATATTATATAGGTTTGAGTGTATTTGTATGTGTTAGCTCAGAAAGCCATATTGATGCAATGGACCGATAGACTTTGTGTGGCATGTGCGTATTATGTGACTTATTTATTTCAGAGGTGATTAAATTCTGAAGAAAAAAACACAAGTTGACTGGATGCGTTGTATTTTTAATGTATCTCTGATCGAACGATGATGTTTTTAGTGAAAACCCATGTATGATAGATAAACAACATAGAATAAGAATTTGAGCAGAGGGAAAAGAAGGGTGAGAAAGTGAAAGAGATTAGGGAAGGAGAAACGGCATACAAAAGTGGTGATAACTAGAGAGAAGATGGAAAGAGGGAAACAGTAACGGAAAGAGAGAGGGGAATATAAATAGAAGAGTGAGATATAAAAAAAAAGAAAGGGAAAGAGAGCAGAAAGAAATGGAGAAAGAGAGACAGAGAGCAGAAAGAAAAGACTAAAGAAAGAGAAAGACGAAAGAAAGAGAGAGAGAGAAGGGAGATACCTTTAATACGAATAAATGAAATTGGTAGAAGGAGAGGGGAGAGGAGCTATATCTTTTTCCTTGTCCTTTCCTTGTCATTTTTGTGTATTCATGTTGTACTAATCACATCGATGAGATTTATAGCGGGCCTTATTTACACAACATGTATATTTGAACTGCTATCAATCAGACTTTTATAATTTTCACTAATAGACTATCACAATAATTTCCGATTTTTTTTCGTTTCCCCTATCTCATGTGGAGGCTTATTCACCCCTTAAACTACCTGATAGTCATAGTTAATATTTTTTCTCTGTATATTTCATTAAAACAATTCATGATGAGAATTACATATTTACAAGATTCGATACTAAATGAAGAAAACAAATACAATTCCAAATACCCAACAAAAATACAAAAATATTTATCTACTAGCAGAAGGTCTACCTTTATGATAACAGCATCAAATTAAGTACATAATGTACCTAAAACGTTGTAGTTAGAAACTGTTCAGGTAACTGTGCATGTGTAAACAATGTATTCTCTTGCCGCCACGTGGCGTGTTCTGAATGGTGAGAACTAGCAACCCCATCCTGCACTCATGACCAATCAGGAACAGCGTTAAATGAAGGAGAATCGGTGGTTCCTTGCATGTACCGAGGATTCTCATTGGACGATTTAACCCCCAGAGATTTTCGGGTGTGATTATTGGTCAAACATGCTGCATTTCTCCATCGAAATGGCTCGTCAATTCCTTTCAATGTCTCATCTGCCACACAAAATACAAAGAAACAGATTTGAATTATATCTTATCACGACGATCATCCCTTCCCTATAGGTCTTCTTTAGTTAGTAAATTATCCTGGTATCGAAATTATTCACTGAATGTGTTGAAGAGCGGTACAATATTAGTTCATATTGGGTCGGTAGTAATTCGTTTGAACATCAGCGAAGTTATCCGTGAAGCAGTTCAGACAAAATAAATATTGAAAAATGTCATTCTAAAGAAAAATAAAAAAGAATTTATACATGAGTGATGCAATTGATTACCTTGGCAACTGTCTCCACGCAGCATAGAGAGTGTGGCATTCATCCTAGCATGCGACATGATAAGATCAACCCTGTAGAGTATATACTGCTCTAACATTAACTGAAGAATATGAAACGAACCTGGAACGGAAGCAAGTGAAATCCAGTTTTAGTCGTGTATGATATTTTAAATAAAACGTTAATGATATTCCTCTTTTATAAAGCGCTTAATAATTATATCAACGATGTGTCTAATCGCGTTACAGATATAGTATAACCCTGGTCGTCGGATTCAGGCTTGCATGCACATAATGTATTCACATTCTACATTCCCAGGGGGGGGGGGGATTCCATCCAGGCGTCATTTTAGAGACGCTCACAATGCTGATCAAACTACATTAACGTTCGCATCCTACCGGGTACCCAGTTAACACCTGGGTGGAGAGCGGCAAAATAATGTAGATTCAAATCTTGCCAAATGACATTAGTGTCGGGCTGGGATCCGCACCCTTTACCTTGTAATGTAACTATGAACATAACGGACAAAGAAAGCGGACAAAATATACAGTTTCTCATTCTACCCTCAACAATTAAAGTGGTAGACAAAGGAACATCCCTTCACTGCTATTATGTAAAAATGTGTAGAACAGGTGAATATGCATGTGACACCTGTTCTACACATTTTAGCAGTGAAGGGATGTTTCTTTGTCTACCACAGCAATTGTTGAGGGTATAGAATGAGGAACTGTATATTTTGTCCTCTTTCTTTGTCCGTCATGTTCATATTGTCTGCTGAAGGGTGACTTATCCACTAGACCACGACACCTCTGCAATCTTTCACATCCTCTCATAGACATGATAAACACAATTTCAAATAAAGTTTCACACTTCATACAAGATTACAAATGAATTTCACATTAAAAAAAAAATGATATCAACTAATAACTAACGCCCACCGCTATAGTGTTACATGGTAACAAATACAATATTTTTTTTAAAAAAGGTTGTTACACAACAAGTAAGTCTATCTCATACATTAACGAAAGGGTTTGCGATCGTGTGTCATATAGTTACAAACTGGAGATCATAACAAAAGAGTTTCCACGATCATGTGACCCTTGAGAATGCGAGGGGGGGGGGGGTGGGGGAGTACTCACATTAGTCCACAATATATTGGCAGAGGAATATACAGAGCGAATGTAGGACTATCTTTCATTTCCAAAAGTTGGGGTGTGGTCCAATGTGTGAAAAAAATGGCAGAACTAACTAATATTATAAATAAAGCATTTCAACGAAAACGTTTTAAGCAAGGAACCCACCAAAGCTTGGAGCGCTGCCGATAGTGAGGTCCCGGATAACCTTTGACGTGAACGTTGACCAGGTCAATAAGAACTTCCGGGTCAATTTGCAAACTATGTGGGATTGATTATTGCTGGGCTGGAGATGAAAGGAGGACAAAAAGTAGTTGATCAGAGAAATTGTAAGCGGTACAGGGATAGAAAGAAAGAGACAGGAAGACGCGCACAAACATGCAGACAATTATAATACTACAATTCAATTGCAATCTTCAATTCAATTCAATTCAATTTATTGATGTTTTCAACAAAACATTACAAATCAATTATAAACATTTTCAACCAATTAATGCCAAACTAAATAGTTTGCGAAGATGGTACTCGTACCATACATCTGACATAATTGTAAAATCAAGTATGTAATCATTTTCATCCTTAACATTTTTAAAGAAAAAAGTAGAACCCGGTTGGACAAAATCTAGTGTTATGGTCTCTTCTCTTATTATTGTTTCATAATGTGCGAACAATTATGAACGATTTTTAATTGTATTTTGACTTCTGTAATATAATTTGATAATCATAATAATTTCATAACCGAATAGCATCAATGATTAGAAAGAGAACATACATCGATATAAAAGAAATGAAACCATATTCGCCTTACAAACGTCATTTTAACATTAGATACCATTCTCGGCGATTCCGAGACAAGGAAAACAGGATATACTTGATAACTGCAGAATTGATGACTGACATGATAAAGGGCTTCATTATGTATTTGAATTACGATAATCTGTGGAGGATAATTATCCGTCATCATGTGCACTATTCGTTAATTGACAGTATAGTTTTGTGCAGTATTCTATTCAACTTATTCGTTTCATCAATAGCGGTCCCATATGAAGGCAACTGTACATAGGATCAGGTGTTATTGGAGACATATTACGCTTTGTAATGAACGTGATCTCTCCTCGGCAGCTGCCTCTATATGTAATACCACCAGCGGTAGCTAATTAATCTCACGTTATAAAAGTATTTCGAGGGCAAAGGCTAAACCTTTGTATCTAAGATAATATTTCAATGGGTAGTTAAAAGAAATTGAGAAATGCTTTCTCATAATTATGAAGTGCAACTGATATCGTTTTAATGTTCAATAAACCCGTGAGGGCAGTAGACCTCTAGAGCGAACGATCTAAAAAGGTCTTAAATAACAAAATGTTATTGAATCTGACCATGATACTAAACTGCCTTTGTAAATCATCGAAATTATGACATAAGTTATTGTCCATCTTAAGATGGCGGTCTCCTGTATATTTCTATTTTGAATAATTTGTCGATTATGTGTTTGTTTTTAAGTGTTGAAGGGTATAAATATTTAGTCCATATTATGTTATGATATGATTATTTATGCATTCTGGCCTTTGGTAATAACTTAGGAGCCTAGTTTGTATATTACTTAATAGTTTGTTGAACTTGATGCTGAAATAATCAAACAATCAAATTAAAAAATTGGAATGAATACATTCAGAATCGTCTAAATGTTCGTACTTGAACAAAACAGCAATAAATCTTCCACATGTTTGGTCTGCCAATATACATTTTTTCTCGATCAAACTATAGAATCCAGCTTTTTACAAACTGCCGATTTACTTTGTGAAAAGCTTGTTCTTTAATGAATTGGCAAGTTATTGCTCTGAAGGTATTGTTATTAGAACTAGAAGGAGATGTTTTTCATTTGCTAAATCGTTGTAGTTGGGTGCGTGTATGTGAGCGTTTATAAGTGTGAGTGTGTGTTCGCGTTTGGTATAATATGATGTCTATAACAGGAGGCATGAGAGAATAGACAACATTTTCTCTCAAGTGTAATATTCTTTGATCATTATATATCATTTTCATTTGTTCATTAATTTCCATCAGTCTTCATATAAAAACAACGGATCATTTTACAATATTATACATTTATCAACAACAAAATACATGCAATCATACATGTTAACAGTATCAAAGACACCAATTTACCAGTCTAAAATGAAAAAAGGGGAACTAAATTAAGGCCAAAGGGCCTTGTAAAATAAGTTCCCTATAAATATAAAATTATCATATGTTTTTTTTTTCAACTTATTCTGTTACTGAAAGACATGTTTGTTTGTTTGATTAATTTTATTTCTGCGTTCAAAAAATATACAAATTCAAAGTCAAAGTACACAATTTCGAACAATAACAAATACAATGAATACAAAGTTTACAAAAGTAATTAAATGAAAAATCATGTACAATTATATCATTCGATAAACATGTACGAAGCATACAATAACATAAGAAATATGAAACATTTTCAATAAATTAGAGAAATAATTTTGAACGCAGGAGACCACCATCGTGAGCGGTTAGGCTGGAGATGGATGGCGGCCTCGTAAAAAGAATTGGCGACATAACTCTCTTCGAAAAACTGAGTGACGAAGAGGGTGCGGTGCAAGTGAAGGTGCAGTAAGCAGTTGCATGATAAAGAATAAATAAGTCACGGTTTTGTTAAACTAATTTAAAGAGAGGGGAGCATATGATTGTAGTATTTGTCGTTTAAGCATGTTAACAAATTAAAAACAAACAGTGTATACAAAATATAAATGATAAGCCAAAGGAACAGCAAGGTAAAAAATATGGTTATGTTTTATGTCAGTATTTGGACAAATAATAAATGTTCAGATATTTTTTGAATAATCTTTGGTTATTGCAAAGGGTAAAATATTTTGGTAATTTATTCCGAATCACCGAGAGATTACACCTAGAAGATTTTTCTTCATATAAACATAATTTTCCAAAGATAAAAATTGGTTCGATTTCTTATGTTATAATTATGAATACTGAGATTTGGAGGGAACATGTTCCCTATTGTATATGAAAGAAGATTATGAAAAAAAGGAACCGTAGCACTGCTGTATAATATTTGTATAAATCAGATATATTTAAGATTTTGAGCTCGGATAAAAAGAAGAGAGGAATGAGCAAGATAAAAGTGTTTTCTTAACAGTTTATGAAAATGCATTTTTGTTTTCCTCATTAATGCAATGTATGTTTGAAGCCAAATATGTATTGTATCCAGTTTTGTTATAAAGAATAAGTACAATTTTGTAATGAATGACTTGTACAATATGTATTTGATTTGAGAGAAAATGAATATAATTTTTTTTAAAGTATGAGCGTGCCTTTCAGGTAAGCGTGCAAGGTTCATGTGTGGACTTGTATGCTAAACGTGTGAGCGTGTGTGGTGTGTGTGTGTGTGCGTGCGTGTGTGCGTGCGTGTGGGATATGATGCGTGGTCCGTGTATGGTATTTATGTGAGGACATGTATGGTTTGCGTGGGCGTGCAGTATTGTGTGAGCGTTTTGGGGTATGTGGGTTGAGGGTGTATACGTACGTATGTGCGTGTGCGGTATGTTTGTTGTGCCTATTGGGGAGGGGGTGTAATGTGTGCGAAAGTATGGTAGATGAATTGTGGTAGGCGCATATATTCGTGTGTCGTATAATAAGTCGATGTTGAAAGGTTAATCATAATGTTCGAATCTTACCTCAACGATGAAAGTTTTTGTAAGTGTATCCAACCAATCAGTGAGGCGACCCAGAGTGATGCCATCATCCAAAATCTTTTCAAACTCTTCACACGCTGTGAGGGTATCAATCGTAGAAAATAAAATAGCTTTAAATTCAGTTGTTTATCCAGATTAGATAAGTAAATGTCATTCTTACAAACTTGCTAAACGATCCAAGATAAAATACTGAAATGTCATAATTATTTATGCAACATCATTGACTTCCACGTTGGCTGGGAATCTGGGATATATGAATTAATTGGCTAAGGAAGGCTCGGATTCGAGCCATCAACCCTTTGAATTAAGGGTCAAGTGAATGATAAACTCTATAGGCATGACACCTCCACATTCCAGGCTTCCTCATGATATGACTGCAATTTATTAGACATTAAAACATTTAGGGGATATGAAGTATTCATTAGACAATAATAGCAAATTCCCAAACTAAATTGAACCCGAGTTTGATAACTGAAAAGAAAAAGCATTTCCCAACTTTGTCGATGTTAACAATATCGAATACGTCATACTTTACGCACTATTCAGTAATGTGTTGAACCATCTCGTTGTGTCTTTTGCACACGTCACCGAAACAGTCTGCCGGCATATGCTGTCTAAATCCAGCAACGACCAATCATCGCTCATCTGAAGTATGACTTCACCTGACTGTGTCACCGTCCTCGCTGCCTGCAAAGTGTATCATCATATAAGCCACGCCCCCTCTGATTATCAATTGCAAGTTTGTTTGTTTGTTTTATTTCCGAAAATCATCATAAAAAAAACAATAACACAATATAACAAAATCAAAGACTTATATAACAATGATAGAATGATAAAACGGTTGGATAGTCCATTTCAGAGCCATTTACCTAATGGCTCTGTTCTTCCATGTAGTCCAAAGTGATGTATGGCATCTAAATTCGGCCACTGCTTTTTTAATTTCCGAAGGTTTGTAATCCCCCTCGATCCGCCTTCCCATCGAGACCGACGGGTATGAAAGTGACTTGGTAACATTGTTGAAGGTTGATGAAAAAAATTGCTTGATTTTTGTATAATCATTCTACTGTACTAACCCTCTGACATGCAAAACATCCGAAAAAATTATCAAACCACGAAGATGTCTATAGTTTTCTTTGGAAAGGTCGATGTTTGACACCCTCTTACAGTGATTTATAGTAAATTATCCCAACCATTGTTGAATTTTCCCAACCGTTTTTCCATGAAAAAAGACATAAAACAAGCTATAACAAATCTCTTAATAATTGAATGTCTGGAGTGGAATGTAAAGCCATTTTATTGCTTTGTGACGATTTCTATTCACCTAAAATGTTATTAAATTGTAATAATATAGTTGGGAAAATTAAGGAATCGATCAGATCAGTTTTTCCCTATTTGTACCATGAATAATGGTCCGTTTTCACTCAATTTTTCAGATTATCTTTAATTGTACATTTAGCATTGAAGTCACTACCTAAGCACCACTATCTCTCGTTTTAAGAATGTTACCGAGTCCCTTTAAATGAACTCCCACGACGAAGTGCATAACATCCTTTATTCTTTATTCATTTTATTTTCCACTCTTTGTTAAGCGTATTGTTCAACTACTGATAAAATCAGGGTCCTAACAAATGCAAAAGTTATTTGAGAAATTTGCTCTCAGCCAATCAACTGCCACGATTCCCCTAGCTTATAACATTTAGTATAGTTGGCTGTTGGCTCAGTCAGTAGAGCGTCCACCTCACAACCGGGAGGTCATGGGTTCGAACCCCGGCCGCGTCATACCAAAAGACGATAAAAGACGGGAGTTGATGCGTTCAACAATAAGAAATAGAGCAACGTCGATCTGGCGCTGCTCAGTGCCGGCCGGGCTTACGACCAATTCGGCAAAAATAATTTCAATTTTCGGTTTAACTTGATACAATTTGAAGTGGACTTTAAAAGATTATTCTTTACCTTTTTTAAAAAATGTTAATACACTCTTATGAAACAGGGCCTAGATGTTTTCAATATACCTGAGCAAGATGGTTGAAAGTCATTTGTTTCTCTAAGAGCAAAGCGAAGTGAACAGCTTCTGTAAAGATACGGAATAAAACATATGTTATCGAGTTATAAATTCACATTTATCGTATGTCTAGTCTGTATTATCTCTTTGTTTAACTGCCCTTTTTAGTTTGTGTTTCTGGCACGTTTTTGGCAATTAAACTTTCATTACCCACCGGTACGTGCTTCATAAGTCATTTGCAACATGTGCAGGTTGTCACAAAAATAATAGGCACCAAATGACGACAAGATTACGTTATCAGTAATTATATTTAAACGTCTTTGGTTGCGCCAGTGACTGCGCTGCGCTTCGTATGCTGCAGGAATTAAAAGTAACTCGCAATCTAAAATGGCACCCATGTGGGCGCATGCGCACTCTTAACAATTAACTGTGAAAGGGTGATTACACCCCTAGATTACACCCTATTGAAGGAATCGGTCGGTTTGGTGTCGGTCTGGGGTCCAGACCGACTTGAGTATATTTAAAGGGAGTGTGACCTGACGAGACTATATGTATCTTTCGCGGGGCCAATCGGGTATGATACGACTACGGACGACACGTCTTTTGAAGAACCACTCCGGGGTTCTTCAATATGCCGTACTCATTAGTCTTTACCTTAAGAAATTGTGTCTGTTTTGGACAATTCATTTTGTGTAACTATTGTAAAATGTGAACATGTGAATCANTCATTACTCAGCCAGTATACATTTTCTTCCAAAATTGTTTGGCACATGTTATTTGTAATCTTGAACATTCAGTGTAAGTTTCGTTTGATTCTGTGAAAATTAATTTTCTTTTTTTTATCAGTACTGGAGTTTCTCTTGAAGCGTAATGTTCAATCAATGAGAAAATCATGGTCCTAAAAAATGCAAGAGTTAATTGAGAAATTTGCTCTCAGCCAATCACCTGCCACGATTTCCATAGCTTACAACATTTATTAAAGCTAGTTATGGGTGTGTTGGCTCAGTCAGTAGAGCGTCAGCCGTACAACCGGGAGGTCGTGGGTTCGAACCCCGGCCGCGTCATACCAAAAGACGATAAAAGACGGGAGTTGCTGCGTTCAACAATAAGGGAAAGAGGAACGTTGATCTAGCGATGCTCAGTGGCTGCCGAGCTCACGATCAATTGGGCAAAAAGAATCTCCATTTTTGGTTGAACTTAATACAATTTGAACTGGACTTAAAAATATATTTTTTTAAAAATATAAAAACACTCTCGTTACAGGGCCTAGATAGTTTCAACATACCTGAGCAAGATGGTTCAAAGTCATTTGTTTCTCTAAAAGCAAAGCAAATTGAACAGCTTCTGTAAAGATATGGAATAAAAAATATGTTATCAAGTTATCAATTCACATTTATCGTATGTCTAGTCTGTATTATCTCTTTGTTAAACTTCCCTTTCAAGTTTGTGTTTCTGGCTCGTTTTTGGCAATTAACCTTTCATTAGCCACCGGTAAGTGCTTCTTCATACGTCGTTTGCCACATGTGCAGGTTGTCACGAAATCATTATGCACCAATTGACGACAAGATTGCGTTATCAGTAATTATGTTTAAATTACATCTTTGGTTGCGCCAGTGACTGCGCTGCGCTTTGCATGCTGCATGAATTAAAAGTCACTCGCAATCTAAAATGGCACCCATGTCGGGGCATGCGCACTCTTAATAACTGTGAAAGGGTGCATTTAGATTACACCCTATCGAAGGAATCGGTCAGTTTGGTGTCGGTCTGGGGCCCAGACAGACTTAATTGAGTTATTTAAAGGGAGTGTGACATGACGAGACTACGTGTCTTTCCCGGGGCCAATCGGGTATGATACGACTACGGACGACGCGACCGCAGCATTCACGTGCGTGCAACATAGGCGAAACCGAAGCGTGAGGAGAACTTCGGTCATATCGCGAACGCTAGCGCGCGCTGACCAAGTTAATCAAGTCCATTCATTTACCTGCAGTTGTCCAATTAAAATGGCGCCCATGTCTGCGCATAAGCACTTATATGTAACCGTGAACTGGTGTATTGTAAAATACTACTTCCTTTGTTTTTAATAATAATGATTGTTAATAAAGTGAAGCAATCTGCATCTTGCATAACTCGTATCAGCAGGATAACTTAAACTAAATTAAAGGGAGTGTATCATGGCAAATTCTAGCTAACGCTGTCTACGTCTTTTGGAAAACTGCACGTAAATCAATGGACTTGATTAACTGGGTCAGCGCGCGCTAAACTTGGTCAGTGCGCGCAGGCGTAGGCGAAAAAGACCGCAGTTCTCCTTACGCTTCGGTTTCGCATAATTATGTTGCACGCACGCGAATGCTGCGGTCGCGTCGTCCGTAGTCGTATTAAACCCGATTGGCCCCGGGTAGGGCCACGGGAAAGACACATAGTCTTGTCATGACACACTCCCTTTAGATTGGAGAAGCACGTTCACAATCTATATTACACAATTTACTGTAATCATAGTTGTTCGTTCCCACTATCTTCAAAGACTGTTACAAAATTAGTCATTTGGGACATATAATAACTCACAAGCGTTTAGCTTTCACCGTACGCCCATCCCTTTTAACTATTCCTTTTTGTTTAGTTATTTCAATATTCCGCATGCAAATAAAATGTAAATATGCCGTACTCATTAGTCTTTACCTTAAGAAATTGTGTCTGTTTTGGACAATTCATTTTGTGTAACTATTGTAAAATGTGAACATGTGAATCAATAAACTGAAATTAAAGTAGAATACAATTCCTTTCCTACTTTGTATTCCAATTTCTTGATTCTATACACATTGCAATTGTTAATTGGCATTTCTATTTTTTGCATGATTTTTTTTTTTAGATCTGTAAAGCTACATGTTTAACAAGATAGCCATCCGACTCTGAATTTTTTGTTTTTTTTTGTTTTAAGAATTAATATCAGACCTTGATGTATAAGGCCTACGCATAAACAATTTTGTATTCTTCACAAAACACTTGTTATGACATGGATGGTGTCATAAGCGCTTTACTGATATTATAACCCCGGTCATCAGATTCATTCACGCACTGTGTGCAGCATCTCCACTCCCTGCGGAGTATTCCTACCATATGGTCACCGTAAGGGCATATGGCAATGTCTATCACAAAGACTGTCGTCATCCTACCAGGGCCCCCATTTCTCTCCTGGGTAGGATATGAATGCCTTGCCAAAGGACATTGGTGCCGTGTCGGGGATCGAACTCACGACCTCTGGATTTTTAAGTCAAGTGCTTATAAAAATGAATAAGCTTTAAGATACGCGTCCTACTGGGCTGTTTCGTGAAACGCTCCCCTAATTATTTTTAACTTAAAATTACAATGATTTTAGTTTACCTTCAAGTTTGACGACTTGAAGGCAGGTCGGTAAACCATGCAACGCCCTCTTCAGCCAAGTCTGGAGTTCTTTTGAAAACCATCGTATTACATGACTGAGGCTCTCCGGCAATGGTTGTAGTAGACCAGGCATTAACACTGTTGATACTGCCTGTAAACACCATGAAAACACCATGAAAACACCATGAAAACACCATGAAAATAAAATTAGTTAACTTAAAGATACAATGACTATTTTGCAGCCAACATCAAATTCTGTAGAATTATTAATATGTCATGTCTGTCGAATATGTGCAATTAAAACAATAGCAGTGTCCTAGTATTCTAGTATTCTGAATGTTAGATTTTAAAAAAGACATGTGCTTTTACCTTGTAAAGAAGAGAATCGCATATTCCAATTAATCGAGCTACCCGATCCGAACCGAGTATCGGTTGAACATGTGCAGGCATTCCGTGCCAGAAATGAAGCAAATAGTGTTGAACTTCATCAAAGTTTGCCCGGATAACCGTATCTAAGATCCGCTGGCAGTGTGTGCGATACATGACTAAGAATGTCGCTACCTGGATAACATTGATGAGAGAAAGAGAGAGAGTGTGTGTGTGTGAAAGGGAGAAAGATAGAGGGAGGGATAAAGAGAGGGGATGAAGAGAGAGAGAGAGAGAGAGAGAGAAAGAGAAGGGGGAGAGGGAGACAGTGGGATGAGGCAGAGGGGAGAGGACTTGCCTAAGCTTGTAACATTAATAATTTCAGATCATTAAAAATAGCAATTTCAGCCAATATCAATTTTTTCATCGCAAAGAAGATGTTTTACGGAGACAAATATATTTATTCACTTATTACATTTAATTTAAAAACACGATAGTTTTTGCAGAGCCTAAAGGTTTTCCCTTTTATTGGAAGAGAGTCCTGCGTGTATATACAAAGAAACTGTAGGCCTACAATCAAAAATACAAAATGAATATGTCCTTGGTTGGAGTACGTAGGAATTGTAATGGATAACCACACACTTTCTTATACATGGTAGTCTCACTATGTTCTGCACGATAAAGATGAAGTTGAATTCTGGTCAAGGCCATACGATTGCGAATTTTGGAAACTGTCAAAAAAAACAACAATTGGGAAACATAATAGTATTAACAAGGATTTAAGTGTACGTAAACTGTTAGATTTCGGATTCCAAAAATTGATAAGAAATTGACTTCATCATAAATATTTATTTAACTTTTTCAGAACTCAAGCTTCTTTTTTAGCATTGCATTTTTCTTACTAAATCTTTGCTGACATCTATGGTGAAGCTCAGTCCTTCTGCCCCGGGGAACTCCGGTAGTAGACAACCAAGCTTCGTCCGATGCGAATACACCATTGTATTTCGGCTTATTTCCTTTTTTATTGGCTCCTGTACGGGGCTGTTCAGTTTACCAAAAAAAAAAAGTTTTTGTGCAATGCCCTAATTGTTTGTATTTATACATGGTAATTCAAAAGAAATCCTTCTATTTCACAGGAAAACACTTAACAATATCATTCTTTCACTCTTAAAAAAAGAATGAGAAAGATCTTAAATTATGTTTCGTCTTCACTAAAGACCTCAACATTCTCTTTAAAAAGAGTCAGGGATTTTGTTGTTGTTTTTAAGCTGGCAATTGATAGTGCAAACGTTATTGTGTTGCATCTAGCAACAGTAACATTTAACAACGTTTTAAAGTTGCTGCCATTTATCTGCCATTTGAAGTGACGACACCATAACTATTGATTTTTTTTTTCTAATAATGATTACATTAATAACGATAATGATATCGATTATTTGGGAGCGCTAAAACAAAAAGGACCAAAGCGCTTACAAAACTACAGAATATGAAGGGAAAAAAAGAAGAAAAAAAAAATAGGTTATGAAACAAATCATGAAGGTCTTAAATCAAGAAGTGATTTTGTTTTCGTTATCATTTTCTTGATAAAGAAAATGTGTTCTGTGACATCCCTTTTTGCGAAATCTGCACAGATCAGTACATCATTTTTGTTCACAATATGTAGGAAGGGTCTATTCTTCTAGTATCTCGTCTTCCTGGCTCGTGTTACGATAAGAGATGCAAATATTGAACTACTTCATCAAGGCCCATTCAAAGAGCGATTTCCTTTTAAAGTGATCATTTTCTTGATATAGAAAAGGTGTTCTTTGACACCCCCTTTTTGCGAAATCTGCACAGGTCGGTACATCATTTTATCACAATATTTCAGAAAATTCTATTATTCTAGTATCTCATCTTCCTCGTGTTTCGATGCGCAAATAGGAGCAAATATTGGACTACTTCATCACGGCCCATTCAGAGAAAGATTTCCTTTTATAGTGATCATTTTCTTGATATAGAAAAGGTGTTCTGTAACATCCCATTTTGCGAAATTATCAAAGATCAGTACATCAATTTATCACAATATGTAAGAAGAGTCTATTATTCTAGGATCTCATCTTCCTCGTGTTTCGATGCGAGAAGCAAATATTGGACTACTTCATCACGGCCCATTCAAAGAGCGATTCCCTTTTATCGTGATCATTTTCTTGATGTAGAAAAGGTGTTCTTGGACATTAGCACAGATCAATGCATCATTTTATCACAATATGTAAGAAGGGTCTATTATTCTAGTATCTCATCTTCCTCGTGTTTCAATGCAAGAAGCAAACATTGAACTACTTCATCAAAGAAAGCAATCATATTTTAATCGCGTTCTGTAAGATCATCTAATATTTGGAGAGCCCTCCATGACGACATGGTCTGTTTACATTGACAAGAAAAATATTTGATATAGTCTTTTGTTGTCGTTTCCCGGGTGACGGTGGGAACAAACCCTGGAATGCAGACAGTGGCAGGTCAAGTATTAAAGCCTATATCGTCTCCACGGTTACGATAGAAACATGTTAATTTATTGTCCTTTTCACGTCTAATTCAACCCAACGTTTTAAAAACTTAACAGAGAAAAAGACGTAGAATTCAGACAAAGATTTTTGTTTTACACAGTTTTGCCAATCATTTACACGTTAAACCGAATGGCTTTTTTGCAGCGCCAGCGGTTTATTTAGCCATATCTGTTACTGAATTCGATTTTAAAGAAAAGACTTCAATCTGTAGATAATATACAAAATGATGATTTGGGGCCAATAGTTTATCTTTATTCAGCATATCATCGATCAAAGAAAGTCACCATTATAAGTTTTTAACTTTGTTTTAATAAGAGAGCTACATAAACATTGTAACGTTTCCCAAGAGGTTAAACAGAACTCCTTCTACATGAAAGTCAGTGCTCTTTAAATAAAAAGGAGAAAAAACATGAAAGAAAAGAAGAATAAGTAGATTATTGTTTGGCCAAATTCGCAAACTTTAAAACGTTTACCCCCCCCCCCCCCCCC
>BEXV01001276.1:0-15665 GCA_003118195.1 Hemicentrotus pulcherrimus
TCTTTTCTTTCTCTTTTTTTCTTTCCCTTTTTTTTGCGCCGCCAATAGGGGGGGGGGCGGCCGTTTCGGCACCCCCTGGATCCGCCACTGATCTGTATAGGGTAAATTAGTTTGCAATTAACAGACACTCCATAAAAGTGTGAACTAACTAAGTACGCGCTAACTTAAGTACGCGCTACCGGAATACCACCCAGTGTCTTTTTCCCCCACGTTTGCTTAATTTCAACTAGCGATATTGATAAATTGCGATGATTCCTGGCAACTAGATGACCGAATATATAACTTTACATTTTATCTCGTGTATATTGATGACTTAATATTTTTTTTTGCAATAATGAAAGTGTATTTTTTAATCTCGCTCGCTCGCAAACGGCGCAAACTACGCCGATATCCCATTGAATCGCGTGCATACGCATTCGGATGAGAAACCAAACGCGCCCCTCAGCTTAACGCTTCGCTTGCGTTTCATTTCTTAGTTGTATTCCAAGACCGTTAAAATTAATATAATTGAATAAATTAATTCAGTTTTATAATTTGGGTTTTCAATTATGGCTATAATAATTACAATGTATAACATTTTGATATAAATTATCGAACAAATTCGGAAAGGATGAATTTCACTGAATATAGATATGATGGATAAATTGTTATCAAAATGCATGAACCTAAGTCTACGTCTAGCGTCATGCGGACTAGTTGTAGTAGACCCTCTTATCCTAGACGTTACTGCCAACGTAAAATTCCGAAGTTGAAATCTAAAAAAACCGAAGTGAGAGGTTTTTACTGGATAAAAACGATAATTTAGACGTACTCTATTATCTATAGAATAAATTGAACTTGAAATAAATAGCTAAAATGGCAGATTACATCCAGACTACAGAAGATGAAAACGAACCAGAAGCCACTATCGAGCTGCCAGCCGAACCACCAAGCCCTGAAGGTGCGTCCATCTTGCTGTCGACGATTGTCGCCCAGTTCCCGGGTGCGACGGGGCTGAAGTACCGTAATCCCGAATCAGGAACAATGCGAGGACTCCGTGTAGTAGAAGGCCGAGTGATGGCACCAGATGGCGTGTGGCAAAATCATCTATACGTCGTCACATTCCCTAAAGGTAAATCAGAAATAAACTCTAATTCTAAAATAAGAACAAAAGAGAGATCTAATACTCAGTCTAGAGAGTAGAGGTCTAGATCTAGGCTAGACCGAATTTTTCCGTCTCTTTCGTTCGTTAGCCTCTTATTGGGGTAGGGTCGGCTCTCTCTCTCTTTAGAGACGGAAGCTATACGCATATCCTTGCAAACTCCATGGCCATATCTGGCCATATTTCAACGTGATAGCGCTGTTACGAACGTGTAGCTCGCGCACAGTTTTTTCCTCATAGGTCTAATCATTTTGCCTTCGGCGTAGATCTAGACTAGAACGAATGAGATTTCAACGCACAGCGAGAGTGAAAAACATGGATGTCGATGTTGACCCATGATTTCCTAAAAAGTGACCATTAAACGGATTATTTCAGTCAAGTTGGTAAGTGATTTTGAAAAATCAATGCATGTGGTAAAATGAAATTTGGGGGGATTTTTGGGGCGTTGAAATATGGCCAGATATGGCCATGGAGTTTGCAAGGATATGCGTATAGTAGTCTTCCGTCTCTAAAGAGAGAGAGCCGACCCTACCCCCAATAAGAGGCTAACGAACGATAGAGACGGAAAAATTCGGTCTAAGTCTAGGCTAACTAAAGGACTAGAGTCTAGATCTAGTCAGAGTGTGAACGATTTTTCAATTTAATTTGGGATCGTTTTTCACCATCGTCATGATTGTTGTTGGATATTTTAATAAAAAATGTAGGCCTAATCAGAATAGTTAGGGTCTAGATTATAGAGGGTCTAGTCTAATACATTTCAAATTTCAAGACTCGGCTCACCGATGTTTCTATCAAAAGATTACAGCCCCTCAAAAACTCTGCAATATTCTTAGCATTTTGGTCAGAATGGAGACAAAAAAGTGGTTTATGCCGAGTTGCTTGTTTAGTAAGGTTAGGGTGTCCGAACGATTTTTCAATTTTCAATTTTGGATCGTTTTTCACCTTTTTGGTTTGATATTTGAATAAAAAATGTTATCAGGATAGTCTAATAGACAAGGCTCACCGATGTTTCTATCAAAAGATAACAGCCCCTCCCAAATGCTGCAATATATATCATTTTGGTCAGAATCGAAGAAAAAGATGTACACGCAGGGTTATGTTGTTTTGCTAAATTTAGCCAAACGACTGTATCGCGAGATATGCAAGCGTATGTATATCGTACGCATGTTGCTAAGCTGAATGCGCGACTCACAGCTTGAGCCATGTCTCCGCGATATTTGCCATTGACTGGTAGAGTCTAGTATGGCTAGCCATTCGCGCAAAAAATCCCGAATGTGAAAACACTTCTTTTTTTCTTTTTTTTTTAAAGTTTCAATTTATGCCCCTCCACCTGGCGCTATGCCTAGGAAACTAGAACAACACTCAAATTTGTCTGTCAACTTGGTTTGAAAGTAATCTTTCTGATAGATCTCAATATGTAGTTTATAATAATAATTCCTACACACGGTGGAGTACCACAAGGTTCTAACCTAAGTCCTATCCTAGGTCCTCTACTGTTTTTTAATTTACATTAATGATCTTACACATTCAGCTGCACCTCGCAGTTAAATGAAAGGCCTTCTTGAGTGCGTTTTTTAAACACGAACCTGGCTTGCTGCCGACAGATTCGGCAAAAAAAAAAACAAGGCGAAAAAGAGGGGTACGGTTAATACACGAGGGCGGTTTATACAACGTTAATTACGGTATTCACTTCTGGGTTTTATTGTGCGAACGGCTAGCCATACCTTCATTCACTGTATCGTTCGCGCGCGGAGATGTTACGCGATGTAAGCATGGTTTGGACTGAGCGGAGCGCACGCCTCCCTAATTAGCTGATCAGAAAAATGTGGGGAAGGGTATTTTCAAACTGCAATCCTGTGTGATCCCTAAGGGCTCGCGAAAAAATAAGCGCATAGATATGTTCCTTAGGACTGGGACTACTTATCGATCGGGGCGTCATATCTCAAAAGTGGCAAATCTGAGAGTTAGCCAGGACACACTGTCTGTATCGCTGTTTTGACCAAGATATTTTTAGAATTCCGAGATGACGCCCCTTTGGAAATATTAGAATTCACCTGCTCTTTCATATGACACCTCATGTATTGAGTATCACCTTCAGAATCACAAAGAATAAAGGTTTGAATCTCAATTTGCATGGTCGCTCAATGCACGTATGTGAAGTAATCTACCATAATGTCTCAGATTTTCACTAAGGTAGATAACTTCATATAGGCGCGCGCCCGCCCGCAACCCAGCATCAGTGTGTACATTTTGTACTTGTATTCAGCAGTGGTTTGCTGTAAAACCTGAAAAAAGTGTATACTACCGTATTTGCCAGCGTAAACGCTGCAGTATTTTCGGGAGAGAAAAAATCTAATAGTCGGGGTGCGGCGTATATACGGCGACAGAGTAAAAAATATAAAAAAATCAAGTCAAAACCAGCAAAAATTTGCACATATGGGAATACGAATGGTACAATAACTATACCACTATGGAACAGGACATTTCCACATATCTTACCGACAATTTTACCTTGCATTGTTGACATGAAGACGCAAATAATCTTCCAAAAACAACATCTGCCGATAGATCTTGATAAAAGTTCGTGCCAAAGCATTGCAAAAGTAAAATAAGAAGTATCCAGCATGCAGATCGCCGTTTTCAATCCATTTCAATGTATACATCACAAAAAACTGCAGACTAAGGCATCGGTGCAGGATAGCCGCGCGGTCTAAGGCGCTGGTTTCGGCTTTCAATCTACCTGTGTCGGCCCGGGTTGGACTCACGACTTCGTCCAAAAAAAATATTTTTTTTTTTTTGTTTTTTTTTGTTCTTTGTTTGTTTTTTTTTTTTTAGAGGTAAAAATCGGGGGTGCGGCCTATACGAGGGTGCGGCGTTATCGCCGGCAAATACGGTAATTAACATAACAACTTTTAACTCATGATCTTTATTTGGACATTTAATGAAAATTTACTTCATTTTGGGTATATTTTAGTAGGGTATCTCCACGCTGGAGTTACAGGTCATATTTTGGATACCTTACTGAACAAGTGCCTCATTTTTTTTGCTAAACAGCTGCATTTTAATGATTAGGCGATATGCAAATAGTGGGGGAAGGGTATTTTCAAACTTAAATCGTATGTGATCCCTTGGGGCTAGCGCAAAAAAAAGAACATCAACATATTCCATACGACTTACACTAATTATCCCTCAAGGGGGGAGGGGGTCACCTCTCAAGAGTGGGAAATCTCCCAAGCACATAGACTGCATAGGGATGTGTGCAAAGTCTACGGGAAGGGTTTTAGCACCCAAAACCTATTGCGTGATCAGACACCCTACCAAGAAGTACATGTAAGCTGGAACTGGAAAACAGTACTCCAGTACTGTAGCCTATTTAGTCTTCATGGACATGGTCTTGAATGTTGGTTCATATTTCGTATTCATACTCAAAGTCATATCATAGTTCATACTTCATACTTCATAGAAATTATATTGTTGTTGTTTCATTGGCCTTAATCATTCATTTATGAATATATACGCCAAATTAAAATCGCATTATTTATACAAAAATTAAATAGACTAGAAGGAAAAATATTTGAGAAGAGTAGCCTTATTAGCTTGAGGGCTAGCTTATAAAATATAAAATTTTATATGGATATTAAATTATTGATCATATTATTAAGCCAGAGTTGGCAGTTGGCATCCATACCTCTGATTAAAAACTAAAGAGTGATGTAAACAAAATATAAAATCTGTTTGTAATAACCCACATCATAAGGATTCTTCAGGAACACGTTAAAGGTGAGCAATGTCACATTTTTGAAAATTAAAATATATGAAGAACTTTGTTGGTTATATGTACATGTAGACTATGTGGCATTTATTGCAACTTTTTAATTTTAACTTTGATTTTATTAATTTGTTTGTACTCTACTCTTTATTCTCCAGAAAATAAACGGAAAGGTGATGATACACGAGAACTTCCAGTTGGAAAGACAAGAAAAACTGATGACAGGAGAACATCAGATCTGATCGTTCTTGGCCTAGATTTCAACACAACTGTAGAAGGCATGAAGGACTACTTCTCACAATATGGTGAATTAGTTATGACACAGGTACGGTAAACAACAGTAAACTAAAGCCTTTTACAATGAAGGTCAAAAAAAGCATGCTTACATTGATCTATGTCATTGTAATTGTAATTTTCTTTCAAAACCGGTCAAAATGACAACACAACTTTCCTTTAATTGAATTTGTTTCAACTACACTGTACTACCAAAATGATTTGGTAGTAACACATGCTCTTTTCTACAACAATCAGGTCAAATGATAGATTTGTTGAGATCATTCACTGATCAAAATTTAAATGTAAGCTTGCACTTATTGTGTACAGTCATATTACATTCATTATGAGCTTTATAAATATTGTATTACTATTATTATATTGCTCTCGTAAAAATGCTTTGTGTAAGGCCTGAGTTATCTTCGGTTTCCTTTAACCACGAACCCATGGCTGATAAAATCGATTGGTCTCCAATGAATTTCTTTTTGTGGGACAACAGTACAGATTTTGTATTGAATTTGTACATGTACATAACTAAAATTTGTTTTGAGCAGGTCAGATATGTGGCTAAAATGTTTTTAAAATTCCAGTTTGCTTCCACAACAGTGACTTTTTTCTCAATATCTTCCTTCTCTAATACCTATGTTATGTGTGCGATCGCGATTGTAAGTTCTTGATCGCTAGATTCGCTATTGCCAACCATATCAAGTGACACATAAGAAGAAAAACACTCCGATTTTGGAAGCAAAATGTTCTTTATAAAATTGCTCAAACAATAAATGGTCCTCAATAAAAGAATATCTAATTTCTTTTGTTGAAGAATCAAATGTGGCATGAAACTTCACCTGGGCCCCGTTGCATAAAACTTACCATTGATGGTAACTTTGCCATCAATGGCAACTACCATGGTAACAGGGCTAAACAGCCAATCAGAAACAAGGTTTCCATGGTAGTTACCATTGATGGCAAAGTTACCATCAATTGTAAGTTTTATGCAACGGGGCCCTGGTGTAAAAAAATAACGAAAAGCAAGTTTAAGCTAAGTATTTACAAAGTGAATGCAAAATCTATATTGTAGTCTCACAAGTAAAGATCTATGCAGCGGATTAAATACATATCAAATCCAGGCTACAGTGGTCATGTTGGGGGCCCCTATTTACGAACAGAAACTACTCTGGTCAACTTTGTCTACTTATTTGAATAAATTGTTTTGAGAAATTCACGCCCATATGGAGAACAAAAGTACATGCAAGTACATCAATGTGGTTATAAGATTTCTAACATGTTCTTAAAAAAACAAGGTTTATAATGTTATTTGCTTTTTCCCACAGCTAAAGAAAGACCCCAAAGGCAAGTCCAAAGGGTTTGGTTTCATCAGATATCGAGACATTGAATCACAGAATGCAGTCAATAATAAAAGGCATAAGATTGATGATAGGTGGTGTGAGGTCAAATATCCAGATTCCCAGGTAGAGGTTTGTCATACTTTCCTATTATTCATTACTTCTACTTTAATGAAACAGTCAAATTTGATTTTAAAGATACTACGTCCCTTTTACAGCCAACATCAAATCCTGTAGAACTTTGCAGGAATTATGAATATGTCATGTAAGTCCTATCTGTGAAATTTAAATGTTAGCAGTGTCCTAATATTCAAATTATGCAAGGAAACCAGTTTACTTGCTAGACTTCACTGTCAGACACTACTGAGTGACTGACTGGCTTTTTCCTTCTTTGGTAAAATAATGCCTAAAATGAGCTGTAAAGGGTACATGAGCATTTGTCTACATCATTAACCCATTTCTTGTAATGGCCAAAATTAAACAGCATAAAACGTACAACCATAAACCATTCGGTACAATAGTCTGAAAATCAGACTTTTACTTACTGGCTCTATAGCTCTTAAGTCGATTTGACAACTAATAGTCGTTATTTTTCCACTTAAAAACATTTCCACTTAAAAACATTTCCAAGTCCCCCTTTTTTTTAGGGAAGTTCTAAATCAGTACTGGTATTATCTTTCAAATGCCGTTGGAATTTAACCTTTTCATTTTTTGGCCTGCAAATGGGACATACCGGTAGTACCTTTAAGTGATGACAAAATTTCACTAACTGACGTAAAATAATACCTATTTACTACACATTTTAAGGCACAAATGGCCAAGTTCATCTGACATTTCATGGAAAAGAGAATTTAATCTTTTAAAATTTTTCCTTCTTTTTAATGTACATGTATCTAATGAGATATTTTATTTTTCAATCATTGCTAAAAGACGAGGTATTTCAAGAATTCCTTTAAAAGCAAGATATGTACTACATGTATAGAGTTTGTATGGAATTCTTACTACCTCTCCATTTTCTTAATGAACAGTGTACCGGTAAGTAAATTTTCCCCTAAATGAGATGAAAATTTAAGGTTCTATAGATTTTGACAATGCTTTGGAATAACTTTTAATTACTCCTATATTATTCATAAAAGCTCTGATTTGCAGAGTATTCTTAAATACAGTACACATAGATTTTATAGTGTTTTGTGGTTGATGGTGATGTTGCTGTTGTTGTTTTTGTTATTGAAAACAAGCATTAAATATTGATACTTAAACATATATGTGAAAAACTTAAACATTTCTATCTGGGATATGTTTTTATTTATTTAAACCAGGGATCCGGTAACTTTGTCTCAGATTCTGAAATTTAGCTCATTATGCAATGATAATTATAAACCTTTAGGTCAGTCAGGAACCCCATGATTTTACAAGCCGACCGCCTGTCTGATTATCAAGGTATTTTTGAAAACTGTTTGCGAAACAGTTTTCATAAACTCTTGGGGAAAACGAGTATGGTAAAACCGGTCACTCAAAGAATTTATCTTTTTGAGGTACTTCTTGATCATTTTGAAGCGCAATTTTTTTTAGGGCTTCAATATTACACCATATCACAGACACTGATAACACGTACATGTAGGGCTGTGTATCTCAGATTTAACATTGTTAAACGATCCCTTCAATAAGGTACTGCGAACACGACAAAATATTCAACATTATCATTAATGAAAGCTTTCCAATAATGTAGGCTTATGTAGCTTAGTAATGGCATGATTCTAGCCATTTCATAAACCAAATCCATTCTTTCGTTCTTGTTTCTATAGCAACCAGAGAAGAGGAAACTGTTTGTTGGAAGGCTATCACCAGATGTGAAGGAGGATGATATCTATCAGTACTTTGCCAAGATAGGAGAGGTCACAGATGTATTCATTCCCAAAGAATTCAGAGGATTTGCCTTCGTTACATTAGAAAATGCTCAGATTGCACAAGGTCTAATCGGCCAGGATCATATCATCAATGTAAGTACTTTTTAGCTGATTACAAGTGTAAAAAAAAAAATTTTTGTTTTGTTTTAGAGTTGATATCATTCGTAGCTTATTTGAGATCGATATCAATCACAACTATGTACATAAGAGATAGGACTAGCGATTGAATTGGAGCAATCGGAGCTCTTTGTAAGACGGCCCTGGTTTTGTGTTGAAAGATTTTGATTATACTGGGGACTAGGGAGTCATTTAAGGTAACATGTCAAATAACAGAAAAAGGAAGGTGGTTTGAAAACATGACTATATGTGTATTTTACTTATATTAGTCATCGTGGAATAATTTGAGATTACAGACAGCCTTTAAAATCATAACTAAGATTGTGATCAAATCCTTTTTTTAAATGTCTCTACAGGGTAACAGTGTTTTGATAAACTATGCTGATCCCAAGAATAAGCAAGGGCAGAACCCTCATCAGCAAGGCGGAAGGCCACCATTTGGTGGGAGAGATGTTGGTGGTGGTAAGTAGCAGAAAATACAATATGATTTGAGCCTTGTTAAAGTGACTCAGTAACATTGTTAAGGGTTGATTACAAAATTGAGTGATTTTTCTATGAAAAGTTACTTATTATCTTCCTTCTACTGTACTAGCCCTCTAACATGCAAAAAATCCTGAATGTTTTCAAACCTCAAAGATATTAAAGGTTTTCTAAGAATTTTCCCAACCGTTTTTCCATGAAACTAAGACAAAAAACAGGCTTTTAAAAATCTGTCAACACTTAAATGTCTGGAATGGTTTATTGAGCCTATTCATTTCTTTGTGACGATTTACATTCACCTAAAATGAAAATATATTGTTATAATATAGTTGGGAGAATTAAGGTATCGATAAGATCGGTTTTTCCCAATTATTATCGTTAATAATTGTCTGTTTTCACTCAAACTTTCAGATTATCTTTAATTGTACATCTAGCATTAAAGTCACTACCTTAGGACCATTTTATCTCATCTTTACAATGTTACAAAATCCCTTTAAGATCCGCCTCATGATAATGATGTAAGCGTGATATGCTTCACATTTCTCTATCTCGGTGAATACACTAAGGAACTTTATTGTGTGCAGTTGTGTATTTAAAAAAAAGATGCAGTGGTCTACCTCGGCATATCTGATGGTGCCTTGAGTATAAAAAAATAATGCTAATCTAGACCCCTGTTACACTGAAAGTGGATTGATGCCGGCCCTGGAGGCGCCGGGTCGACATAGTGTAAGATCTAGGCCTGAGTCGAAACGGGTCCCCGCCCGGGCCCCGACTGTCGAGCTGAAACCCGGTTTTTGGTTTTCGGGTTTCGGGTTTTTCAAAATTAAATTTCACACTGATATTTTGAAATATAGAACTTAAAATATGCAATTCACAAACTTGTATTTCAATATAATCAAATAAAAATGCTTTACAAATAAATGAATGTTGTTTCAGTTGACGGAAGGTGATTTTATCGCTCTAAAATTGAGGCTGCAAGAAAGGAATCACGCTTCGTGGTACTGATCAAGTGCGTTCAGAAACGAAAGTGGAAATAGATCTATGACCCACTGAAGACAGAGCAAGAAAGTGCCACACACAAGACTACAATGTTGATCAGACTATTACAATTAAATCGTTATACATTAATTTAATTGTCAAAATATATCCACAACATCATGATTTACCCTTGATATTTTGATCAAGGAAAATAATTTAAAGCCCTTGAAATAAAATTGAAGTGCATTCAGTTCGTTCCAAAAATGCGTATATAACAGCAAGCTGAAGTTACTAGTCATGTTTTGTTTGCATCGATCGCTACACCGACCGTCATCCGAGCAAGCATTAAACCAATTAAAATACATCACATAAGACTTCAAGGGACCACAATTCAACAAAATTACCGTAAAATAAGTATTTGCTTTGACAAATAATACTAGAGATATTCATAATATCTTACAGAAATAATGATATTTCATGAGCTACGTCCTCGATATCGAGTTCAGCTAGCCATCATTTTGAAACAAGACCTCGTTGTCATGCAGCCCATTAGACCGTAGGTGGTAGTATGCAGAGAGAGAGAGAGATCACGTGATCTCAGGCTCGCGCATTTTTTCCTCTCTCTCTGCATACCGCCACCTACGGTCTACTGCGCTGCTAGGTATTAGAACAGCAACTTAGTCCAACTCCCGCTGCTGCATGCACAAGATTTTTAGTGTCCGTGCAAATTTCGGGTACCCACCCAAAATTTACAAGTCAAACCTGGGTGCGGCAAAACCCGTGATGACTCGGGCCTAGTAACATCAACTTTTTTTGAAAAGCCGGACTGAGGCCGCCTCCATCCAGTCCACCTCTGGATGTGGTTTGACGCCGGCCCGAGTCCACACTCAGTCCCGCAATCAGTAGGTGTAACACCACAGTGGACTCGGTAACTCTGTAACAGGGGTCCTAGTCAAAGACGTGAATTTTTTGGGGAAAAAAATTTGCATTATGTAGTAGGTCAGTTGTGCAGACTAGCAAAATTTTCATGAAAGAATGAAAAATAGATGTATATAATGTCTTGGAAATAAATTTTATTTGAAATCCCAACTACCAAGTTTTGTCTTTGTGCCTGTAAATTTCAAAATCTTATTTTTTCATTACTCAGCTATCAGGTATTTTCTTCCAAAATCTTCTAAACATTCATAAAACATTAACATGTACATGTCTGGTCTATTTAAAAGGTTTCACCCAAGGAGGTCGTGGTGGATACCAGAACGAGTACTTCCGGAACAAGCAAGGCGGTGGTGGTAATGATGGTAGTGGTAGTGGAGGATATGGGGGTGGGGGTTATAACAATATGAATAACCAAGGTCAAGGTCAGATGATCCCTAACAATCCCCAGGGTGGGGGAGGTGGTATGGGGAACCCAGCTGCTGCAGCAATGGGCATCTTAAACCCACAAGGTAACATGAACCAAAACCAGCTCAACCAGGCTGTGTTAGCAGCAGCCTTGAACCAGGCTGGCTTGGGTATGGTAGGGAGTTTATTGATGGGAGGAGGTGCGGGAATGAATGCCTTACAGGCACAGGCAACCATGGCCCAGTCGGCTGCACAGGGCAACCCACAAACCACACCCCAGGCTCAGAATAACCCTGCCTTAGCAGCTGATTCAACGGCCTACCAGGCACAGCAGCAGGCCGCTGCTATGGGATGGGGTGCAGGGAACCCCGCCCAAGGGGCTGGAGATGGTACTGGAGGACAGTTCTATGGGGCAGGTGGAAAGCAGGCTTCAGGTTGGTAAACCTATACACTATTTCTATCATGTACCCTCTCTGTAAGTTTTGGCTTCTGGTGGCTGGATGATGATCAGGTAAGATGCAACTCTGTTCGAGACATACAGGACATTGGGACATTTTTATAGCCTTTTAACTATACAAATAAATTGATGAAATATTTTTGTGATTAATTTTCGAAAGAAAAATGGTTGCCAAAAGGGATTTAGTTTTTGATGAAATGAATAAAAATAGGCCCATAATGTACGGACAGAGAGGGGATGTTTTATTTTCCCATTTACTTCAATCCATTATGAATCATTGATTAACACAGTTTCTGATTTTACTTTGATGTTGCCCCCAAAATCATTTCCATTTATTACTTGTATGATTATTAGGCTGAAAATTATTGTCCAAATGTCTTCCTCTTTTCCAGTACTTTATCACCTTAACCTGGTCTTGAAGCCACTACTAGGAATATGTTAAGTGATTATTAAGACAAACCAATGATCAAACTGTTTTTGTCCAGCTACCATCCATGTCCATACCACTCAATTCACAATAAAAATCCTTCAAAGCTATCATTATTGATACCCCAGTCACCATGAAAAACTGACAACAGAGTGACAGCAGACTAAGGAAAACATGTCTGAGAATCAGTCGGTTTGGAGTTGTTTTTCTCAATGTGACCTAGGTATCTTTGGTATGACTGTTACTGAGGTATTTTCATAATAGTACAGCACTAGTCATCTCTACTCTGACATGTGACACACATTATACAGGATTGGCTTATTCTGTGCCAGGATTTCCTCATTGAGTACCCTCTGCTGAACCTTTGTTTATAGCTCTCTGTTGATGAGAAAGTGTTCTTGCAGTGGGCCATTAAGTTTTTTTTTTTTTAAAGCCACATCCCATTCGACTTTGTATGGAGTTACTTAATTTTCAGTCAGTCTGTCTAAGTTGTGTTCCAAGGTTGTACATTTCTACAATAATTTTTAAATTTTTTTGTAGTCCTTTTTCATCTATTTATAGACTCTTTTTTTTTTCATTTCATTGAAGTAATATACGTCTTTTACATTTATTCTGTGAAGCATAGGCTTATACTTGCTGTTTGTATGAATCTACTCTAACCTCAAATTAAAGTCTTTTATGTCACAAATATACAAATAAGCACAGTATGTAAACACACATCACTCAGATCCTTTCTAGAAATGGAGTAACATTTAGTTCAGAGTTCTGCGCTCAGGTAAGTATGGTTACAGTTCCTTATGATATAGATGAAATAAATCACATGTGAAACTACTTTCATTATGTAAATCATGGAATGTTCATTGTCAAAACACAACTATATTTTTCTAATAAAAAGTTATTGAAATGAAAAGGAACAAAGTAGCCACAGTGTTGAATAATTTCAGACTTCAAAGAAGATTTCAATGCTGATATTGACTCTGGTGTGTCTGAGTGCAGAACATATAAATGAAAAGGGCTGTGTCTACATGTCACTGAATTAGTGTGTGTATTTGCCGAGATATATTTATTTGTATTTATATACTTTTGTGGAATGGTTTTGGTGCTGAAAATGCCCCCCCTTCTCCCCCAAAAAGTTAGATTTGTATGAAATGAAGTCATGTGGTTGAATAAAAATGTAGATAATCCTTGCCAAGTTGACAAGAATGGAAAAATCTGGTGAAGCTTATTGTATCTAGTCGATTCATTATGCAATAACTGGAAAGGTGCAGTTTAATTGTGTGGAACACTTGGTTGTAAATGCTTGAACATATTGTTATAATTACATTTGTGTGATTCATTAAGCCTGATATAAAAGCTTGTAGGATTTGTGATGTGTGTACTGCATGTTATGCTGTTCATGCATCTTTTGTCAGTGATGAATGTAATATACTTCCAAGCTGTGAAATGTCGACTTCCTCATAGTTTGTGATGTGTCTTTTGCTGTCAAAAGGGTTTGGCAAAATACAAACCAACAAATGTGCTAAGTATGATTGTAACAATGTATAATGGAGCTGTATTGACTGTCTAGAGATATTTGTACATGGTTATTTACTTTCTATTATTCCTGTAAACTCAGTCATGAGTCTATGATGAGTACTTTTTCTTTTCTTCATGCAGATAACAAATACAGCCTCTCTTTACTTTGTTTTCTTGACAAAAAGGTGAAATGGGTACCGTATGTTTGATTTGTTGGTATATATTTGCCATGTTTGTATGGATTTTTGAGATTTATGGCATGTCTCTGACTCTCTGTTGATTTGTTGAAAGAAATATGACACTTTTATTTCATTTCTTAGCAAAACATATGACCATCATCTATGTTGTGTAGATTGATATACATTGTATATGCAGGGGTTGATTCCTGGTCAGTGAAGTGACATGATTATGTTGTTTGTTGACAAATATGTGATGGAAATGTCAAGTATAGTGATAGAAAATGCCATGTATAAATTGTAATATGTTTGGAAAGATGTGAAATATGCCAATGTAGATTTGTTGTCTGAAATATGGCATAATGATATGGGTTTTGACAGAAATTATGTTTATGTTGACAGAAAAATGACATGTTGTTGAACTGCTGACACAACTGTATTTATGTTTTGATAACAAAGCCGAATGAAGTGAATTCTTTGATATTGCTGGAAACACATTTGAGTCTGTATAATAGTGGATTATTGTGTTGTGAATGACCATTCTTTTTTCATTACTGATCAACGTTTTAATCAGTGGTATGATACACACTTGAAGTGCATTGACATGTGTGCTTAGTGATGGTGGTCTGAAAAGATATAATTTTTTTAAAGCGATTGATGGTCCATGATTCTAAACCATGTAGTGTTTGATAATTTAGAGAATCCATGCTAGTTGTAATGGCTCAAAGTTAGATACAAAACACTCCCTCATTTCAATTTTTCTGATATAGATGCCTTTCGATAATGTGCACAAAATGATCATAACCAAATAACTCGTAAAGAAATGACTAAGAAGACCACATTCAAAATTGAACTTTGTCCAATAGTAGGGTAAAGATCATAATTAGTACTGGACTGTCATAAATGAGATCTCGGTAGGTTTGGTGGCAATGTGTTGGATTGAGCTGATGATTTTTATGGCTTTTATATAAATGATGTACATGTACAAACATTTTAGAAGTTGCTGCTGTTAATATTATTTTGTTCTTTGGAATGTATGTGATGATACATGATTTGTGATTGTCTGGTATATCGTATATATAAGGAAGTTTTCTTACTTTTATCTTGTGGCATTCAAACTTTTAGGAAATGATTTTGTAAGAAGTACATTGACATAAACATGCCTATGTATTAAGCGATGTATTTTAATTTCTATTTTATTGATTTTTTAAAACATTTTTGATTGAAATGGATGAAAATGTAGTCGTAAAATTCAGACTAACATATTGATTGATGTTGTGCAGTCTGTTAAGTGACTGGTAAGACTGAATATAAAAATCTTTGAAAGAATTTGGATGGGTAAAAGGCTGTGTGTCATATTGATTAGCTGATGTAGCACACTCAGTAATTGGTTGGTTAGAAATACATGTGACCTGTGTGATAATGTTCATGACTAAAAGCAAAATGAAGGATGTTTCGTTTATATTGTAATTTTCCCTGAGGTATGAGTAATTCATGTAATCTGTGATATTTAGTGTGTTTGCTTGGCTGCACTACAGTGTCAAATCTGTTTGAGTTTGCTTAAGGTGTTTTGAAAATGCTCCATAAATATTTTTGATGTTGGAAAGTGATAATATTGTAAACTGTAGTTTGCTTCTTATTGTGGTGAGACCATTGTTTCTAACTCGTCGTCTGAAAGTGGTGTAAAAATACAAATGAGATGTGAAAAGTGAAGTGATATGAGGTGTGTGTGTGTGTGTGT
>BEXV01001276.1:40709-53443 GCA_003118195.1 Hemicentrotus pulcherrimus
GGGGGGGGGGGGGGGGGTTCAACCCCAAAACCACCCCCTGCGTACGCGCCTGTGTATCATAAATGATCGCAAAGAATGATGAAGGCGCTTAGAAAGAAACAACTTTCGACATCCAAGCTACCTGTCTTCTTACCAACGAAGTGCCATTCACTCGTGCTGAGAGGGGAAAGTGTCACAGGACATTACACGCCTAATAGATTTTGTAATGAATGGACTCGACATGTCAAGTTCAGTTCGGATCAAAACAAAATTGACCATGATCGATAATGTTTTCTGACCGGTGCATTTTGGCTATTATGAAGGCATAATTTAAAAAAGGAAATTTGATATCTTGATATGCAGCTTGCAGTTAAAGGTAATACAAAGTTTTGGGAAATTTTGAAAATTGTGTAGATAGTGAATCTTTACAATTTTGATATATTTGGATGCCCCTGTGGATGTATTATAAGCACTAAAAAAATGAACCCCTAAAACACTTCTGTTTTCGAGAAAAATTGAATATAAAAATTTATCGGTACTCCCGATAAATTTTGATAAAATTTCAAATAGCGCCTACGGTCGTTCAATAGCTGCGACCATGAAAATCTCAGAATATGTAGTTGTGATATATAGTTTCCAAACGGGAATAGCTAATTGGTCGATTCTAGTCAAGAAACATGGTTTCATAGCTAAATTGATATCTTGACCTTGAGAGGGAGCTATACAACATAAAGAGTTTATTATTTATAATTTCATAAATTTAGACGCGATTTCAACCGGGACAACGATCAATGAATATTGTAGGAACGCATATGCTTCCAATATGTTAATTTGAACCAAATTCATGACCCCTTACCAAAACTTTGTAATACCTTTAATATTACAGCCCTGTGATGTTATTGATTATTTTCGGCCTTCAAGAAACAATGAGATTTTGATTAGGTTAGGTAAAAAATATCCACTCATTCCACTAATTTGATTAAAATACATGAGATTACCTTTGCAATCATAATTATTAATGTGCAAAACATCATCACACTAGACCAATGTATTCCAGCTAGGAAGAAAATTCGTTTGGCTAGAATGTAATTAGTCATCACAGTATACACTGGCGTGATCACAGTCATGAACTTAGGTGATCTGCAGCAGATACATGCATGTACATGTATGCAGCAGATCTGCAGATCACCTTTTGATTTCGTCAGAAATAATCTTTATTCCGTGTAAGGTGATCTGCAGCAGATCTGCATCACCATTCACCCATTTTGATGTTAGTTCATTAAGATCATTTCACACTAATTTTATACCTCATTACACCGCAAAGACACGTTCAGCCCGACTCCAAACCGAAAGATTCTTGGCGTTTCCGTAATTGTCGTTTAATCCGTCGTCTAGTTGGTGTGACTGAGGAGATACATCCTTGGTGTGATTGGGGCATTCGCGTTTATTTATGGGCCCCTCATTCTGATTGCTTATCCATGCACATCTTGTCCGTGTGTTTGAGCTGATGAATATCTCTTGTAAGTTGTATTGAGATATGGATGGCAGCTTCTTGTTATCGAAAATATTCGTTGGGCAGACTGGTAAAAAATAAAATAAATAAAGGACCTATTTGTTTCTTGGTCATGAATGCTTCCGGTATTTATATATTTGACTGAGACCCCTGGTCCAAAGTCATAATAGAGACTTTTAATATAACTTCAAGGAATTGAGATTTATATCATCATTCATCAACCAATCCCTATTGTAATGTTAGAACTGACTTTACGACATACTCATAGTAGGTACAGCAGTATTTTAAAGTAATAATAATAATAATAATAGCTAGTTCTTATATAGCGCTTTTCAAGACCGAAGGCCCTACCAAAGCCCTCTACATATATATATATTATTACCCCGGTGATAGGATTCAGGCTTACCCGCACACAATGTATACACATTCTCCACTCCCTGAGGAGCATTCCAGCCAAGCGTCTTTTTTACGAGCGCACACTTGCTAATCTAACCACATTAGCTTTCGCATCCTAGATGGTGGAAGGAAAAAAGTATTCGCATCCTACCGGGTACCCATTTAACGCCTGGGTGGAGAGTGGCAAATGTAGATCAATGTCTTGCCAAAGGACATTAGTGCCGCGGTGGGACTTGAACCGCGAACCTTCCACAGTCCAGTGACATATCCACTCGTCCACGACACCTCTATAAGTACAAAATAATCAGTAGTTCTAGTAAATAGTGGTATACAATTATATGATTATTTGTTGAAGTATTGATTATCTTCTTGAATTTGAGTCATTGTTTAACATTGGTGTTAATGGCATGGTGGGAGTTTTCAGACTTAGCACACAGGCACTCTTTGTACACATTATGACCAAATGATTCGGCCCAAACAAGAAATGAAATAGTTTGAACATTTCTATAGCAAATTAGTAATATATTAACCTCTTCATATCATGTACATAGTTCTTTTGACCTCTATCCTCGTAGAAATACAACTTTTATATGTAAAATAAGTACAAACAAAACTAAGCTTTGTCCTGAAGAATTATAAAGTCCTAAGTCCATTTCTTTATCGGGAGCGTTAATACAAACGTTGCCGCTGCGCTTCTCGAAAAATATATTGGTTATGAAATGCTAATAAATTAAAGAATCTGTTGTTTATTCTATGTGGCATTACAACGTGCCATTGCCATGGTCGTCACAATCTTGAGATAAGTATAGCAATCATGTAGGTTCGATGTATTACAGGCAAATACATTGTACACTATGGTTGCTTTTCAATAATTGTTTTCATTTTCTCACCCACCCCCCTCTCTCTCTCTCTCTCTCTCTCTCGTACACTGATACTTCAGATGTCTTGTATAAAACAAAAGAACAATTGCCGTATCAGTATCGCGATCTTTCACTTTCATTGGCATGATTATTTCTCGTATAGTGACTTACGTTCAAGTACATTATGAACTAATTCACTGTAACCTTGAGTATTTGAAACAAATACACAACTTTCTATCAGGACTTAGGCCATGTTAGATTAACTCACTCACTCCTGTTCTTACTATCGGCTGATATTTTCTTCTACCTGAAAACGGGTACATGGAACTTAATTGGCAAATTGGCACTGTCTTGTCATGTTGAACATTATTTTGTTTCCCATCGCACTCGTAAAAAAAATGTATTCTGCGAATTGACTCTACAGTGTGAAACATAAGAAAAACAGAAAAGTGTAGTCCCTAGAAGCATACCATTTTGTTGGACCCCATAATTCCCCTAAAAGGCTACACAAATACCGGCCCATTTAGTCTGGAGTTATTTCACCTCCGTACGTCATGCATCACTTTAATGGACTTTTTATATTTCATTCACATTGCATGGGTTATAGCCCCTTACTAAAGAAGTATTCATTTTGTAATGGATAAACTTGTCCATTAAGAATAAGGTGAGATGTGCTTTGTTTAGAAGTGAAAAATATGTTCAGTTTTTATTTTCGAGACTTTTTGAGCGTCATTTTTTTTTTAGCTTTCCCATGTTGTCCTAGTTTAGCATTGTTTGAAGTATTGATTCTAATATTCCGTACGCCATTACAACTATTCCATCCATCAACAAAATCATCCTTTTTGACATTTGGCGTGCATAATACATTTGATACTATTACTGAGTGGAAAAGATACGTGTAAATTCCTCTTATTTCCGTGCAATTCGACCCACCAGTATACGTGAAGACATAACGACTGGAACGCAACAACGAGGATGTGTTGGTGGTAGTCGTTAATATTTACTCCTGAATGATAAACGCATATTAAGCTAAACAACAACAACATTGACCTCAGTACGACAATCACGTCATCATTGTGGGCAAGTTACCATGCTGCTCAGAGAGTCCTAATATAATGTAGTAGTATAGTATAACAATGGAAACTATGCTAAATGGGAATATTAGTGTTACTGGAATTCATTTATAATTATAATGTTATAATTATCAATTTTTTTTTAGTTTTGTCTCTTTAAAAATAGTAAGTATTTCGAAAATTTCTCCCACATTAAGCTATGAACCAAGTTGAAGCTATCCAGTTACGGAAAAATAGGTTCGCAGTATTGAAACAGAAAGAGAATACAAAATCATCGACAATAAATTGGGGAATAAGATATTTACCCCATATTTACCCGATATTTTTACTTTTCCAAGATGTAATCCCTTTTTGTATATATTCCCTTTTTGTATATATTCCTGTAATATTTACTTTTGGAGGGGCCGTGCCCGGCCGTCCTTTAAATAGTTGATTAATTATATTTTATTCAATGATGATGCACTAATGTCTTTCAAAGACATAGCTTTGTTAATGTCAAAACACACACTATCGGCATAATGTTAAAACGTGATCTGTGAAAGAAAAATATAGGGTTTTACAACTGCATTGTACAGTTTACGTGCGCTGCGAAACGCATTTTGGTTTGAAAATTTTGTGATTCTTGCTGGTTTTGTAATATATATTCTTCCTTGTGAGTGATTATTCATTTTAAGCCGAATGAATTTCCAGGAAGAGTTTTTTTTTTTCTTCAAAGCATTCATGCAAAGTATAGCTGGCATATTAGTTACTACTGTCACTATAGCAACAAGCCAAATCTTTTACACAAAGCTTTTTTCTTCTTCTTTGAGTAAGCGATAATACGTCACGAAAAGGTTAAGAATCGTATGGAGTACAAACTATTGTTGAAGAAATATCTTTTATTTATTAATTTATTAATGCATGCATGCATGCATGTTCACATTTTCACAATTCTTTGGAGTTAACATCATATACAAAAAGGATATAATATAACAAATCATTTTCAATGTTACAATCCATTTGAATTGACTTCACATGCAAAAGAATGTAACAATGTTTCATCAAAGACAGGTAGCAACTAGCAACTGTTATACAATTTAAAGAATGAACATACACAAGCGATGAAACAAAAGCATAGAGCTTAGAATTGTTACAACACATTTCAAATTATTATTAAAAAATAACATTCCTAAAGGGTTGTGAACTTTTTACACCATTTACAAAGGAAAAAATAGAAAAAAGTATATCGTTTAGTCTGTATAGTCTTATATCATAAGAGAATTAAATTTATGTTCGATATAAGGGATTTATATGGTGCTTTATATAAATATTATTACCTCGGACATTGGATTCGTACATGAATGTATACCCACCACACACAATAACATAATTAATAAAGAACATATGTTTCATGCATTTAATTACTTTTTCCGTCTGTTCGACTCATGATTAGGAAACAGAACCTCTGCCTTTAGTAATCATGAAAAGTGAAGGGTAGGAAATGTCTGTTAACATTAGATGTTAGCAAACACAATGATGAGTGATATTAGAGTATTACCATAACTGGTGATCTGACACGTGCTCTGTCGACGTGCTCTGAGCTTTATATTGTCAAATACAAAATGTTAAAGGAGTCCATCTTTGCTTTTCATGTTAGGTTTTAGGTTTCTTAAAAATACTTATAGGTTGAGCTAGGTTATTAGAACCTACATGTATAGTGAGAGTTTTGGTGAGAGTTAAACAAAGAACGGTGGATCCACGGTCGCCGAAGCCTGTGTCACTCGTTCGTCCTGATCGTAGCTGATGCATGTATTCTCAAACAGGTGGTAACATATAATTTACACCGTGCAAAATTCATTGTGTTTATAGTAATATCAAGAACCCAGTAAGATATATGGTAAACACCAAGCGAAATCGGTGATGTGATTCAATGCGTCCACGCAATTTATTGTTGATTGATTGATGTTATTGCAGAATCTCAAACTTCTTATTAATACTGTCTTATCGCTGACACACACGCACACACACACACACACACACACAAACAAACAAAAAAAAAAAAAAAACACACACACACACATATAAACATCGGCATTACCTTCTATAATAAAAATACGGAATAATGACGTTAGGATCCGATATGTATACCTTATTATTGTGGAATGGTGTACTAGTTAATGCCAAATTTTATGTTTGAAAAAAGACTCCACCAAGGATACACTGAATAATATTATGATGAATGAGAGACTGAGAGTCACCATAATGCATGCTTTATCTCTGTGAAGAGTGTAAATGAGGAAGTGAAAATAGTAAAAAAAAAAAAGAAAAAAAAAAAGGTCACATTACGTATGGCGGGCTGTAAATGCTGAGAGCATGGACCCACTACAATATCAACAATCGGCGATGGAAGAACTTAATTTAATTTAATTCAATTTTAATCAAGGAACTTGACACAACTATTTTGATCTAAGGAGACACGAACGAACGAACAATAAATGACAACTTCTGCCTCTCGGCACGTGTAAGATTTATAGACGATTAATGCATGAGAAATTATATGTACATGTACATTGTACCTTATGAGTTATGAACACTTTACTAGCCTACTCTGCTCTTAGCCGACTTACAGGGTTGTAGCTTAATATCACACAGAAAAACTTGACACCCATTTATTTTTATACTGCTGACGCACATTGCTGTGACTCTAACATTCGCTTATGCAGGGAGACCATCCTGCTTACATACACAATGATAAATATGTCTCTTTTGTGATGTATATTCTGTTCGCACCTATTAATATAATTTAGTAAAAAGTTAGGTCCTTACTTTTTGTAATGATCACATAATATTAATAATAATACAGCATTTATTATGTGCCATCGATCTAGTAAACTATTCTGAGGCGCAGAGGGATAGAAGTAGAATGAGATACATAGAGAAATGAGATTATGAGAAAGGGGAAAAAGAAAAAAAAAATGGGGGAAAAATGCATGATGTACATTCAACAGTTGCCTCTCTTTTTCGTCAGTCAGTATGGCTGTATGTAGCTCGTTCGCGGTCGTTTTCTCATCATGCAAATTAAGCTCTGTGTGTGTAAGATGGAGTGTTTCCAGACAATACTAACAAAGCATGTATTATACGGACAAATCAATAATGTACAATCGGCAAACCGAACGCTATTCAGCCCCTTTACAGTGATCAATTATTTACTTATTACATCATACAGCAAAGACTTATTGATTTCTATATACGCTGTATAGGGTTGGTGTATTACTGCCCTGATTTGTAATGTCAGTGCATTTTGAGAGAGTTTAATTTTACTTGATTCTTCCCCCTTCTTTACTTATACCCTCCTCCCGGCTACACCCAACCCCACCCTACTCCACCCAACTCCTTTGCATCTCTTAAAGCGTTAATTGTCTAATATATTGTTGACTATACTTTTAATGCAGTTGAATTGCCCCCCCCCCCCAAACTACATGTATAATGCTAGAGCGATTTTTAAGAAACGGGTATTTGTTATTATAATTATAATATTTTGCAAGACAGGATCAAGTCCGTATTTTTTTCTTCTTGAAATACTTTGCTATACAACAAAAATCACTAAGTGCTGTCAAGTGCAACATTATCTTATACTCTATGGTCTGTATTCTGTCCAAGTGTTTTCCTATCGAGTCTCGTTATGCCCAGCCCCAGTATAAGTGCCTTGTGTTACAGGTGCATCTTGAAACCAAGTGTATCAGCGTTTCAGGTTCATTACCACACATCCTGCACGTATCATCAATATCTGATATTATGTACCTCTCTTTAGTATGTTGAAGACATTTAGTCATCTGATTGGTCGAAATAGGAGTTGTGATTTTAGCAATGCCAGCTTCAATAGATTTTTTTTTAAAGATGCCCGCATACCCGCCTACCGGTCAATAGTTTTCTAAAATATTTCCGTTGCCCCTGGTATGGGCCGCATAAATACATCCCCATTGATTTATGTGTAAAAGGTTTCTTTGAGCGAGCGTGGATACCATACAGTGCTTTTTGTCTGCGATTCCTGAATGATCGTTACATTCAGGCAACTTTCCAGTGAAGATTTACTGTGATTTTCTTTACTTTACTGAAAAAAAAATGATAAGGTAAGAATTCTTTGTAGAATTAGTTTGTGAATTCGGTATATAAAAGATATGGACTACTTAAATATTCGAAGCATAGCTGTTTCTATACTGGCTCTTGGTCTCCCCGGCGCGCCGAGGGGTTATAGCAGGATGTAACGTCCCCTTGAGCTTTTAGAAACAGCGCCGATGTCTCTACTAGTAGTCAGTATATCTTTAGTACGATTGATATATATAGGCCCGAGTTCAGACCACCTGATATTGTACAGCAAATATAAAGCCCTTCGTTTAATCTTTGAGACCAACAGATTTCAACCATGTACAGTATGTTTATCCCTTTTGTCCACCAACTGCCGATGTGAATTTTTCTCATGTTGGCTGTTAGGTAATATTTCGCTTTTTGTTTTTCTTGTACTTCTTTTTCTAGATTTCAATTTGACTTTCTCCTTTTCGCCAAACAGTATTGTCAGTTGAAGAAGTAGGTATAGTCATGGTCATAGTATCGTTATTATTATTATTATTATTATTATTATTATTATTATTATTAACAATAATTATTAGTGTAATAATTATAATTATAAATATTATTGTTTTTTTTATTGTTGCTGCTGTCAGTCTTAAAGAATCGAAAAGCTATTTTGAATATTATTTTTTTTTCTTGAAATATTCGAATAGGTAAAGTCAACCAGTCCTGAAGTTTTCTTGACTGTTGAATATTGTTTGGGTTATAAATCATCAAAATTATATCAGATGTATTATTCATTATAAATCATGAACAATAGAACACACTTGAAGCATGGATGAGAAATGAGACGACATAACTTACGGTATATAGGTTTGGATTCATTGTAGTAGACTATTTTAAATAATATTTAAAATATGAAATCATTTCACAGGCAATCCTTTTTGCTATAGTTTTCATCTAAGAAATAAAAAAGGAGAAAGCTATACGTTTCACAGAATTTTACCTGCACGACAACTTCCCTATATACATAAGGGCTAAAAGTAGGATGTCGAAGAACGTGATACAGAGCATCTATATCAAAGTTTTATATGCAGAAGGCCAATTGAGTATACTGCTAAGAGTAGCCGCCTCATTTTGATTAGATTGAGTGGGTTCACAGTGTTGTGATTGCATTATCCTTGTTATTTGATTACCACCATGAATGAAGCAGTGAAGACGCTCAAGAGATTATTGGTGAGGATAATAAAATGGGCATAACGAGGAAAGCAAATTACAGAGATATTAAGAAATCGAATGTAGGAAAGGAAAGGAAAGGAAAGGAAAGGGGAGATGAGCTTATCGGAGAGCATGCGCTACGAAAGCGAAACAAAGATAATGATTATAATATGTTATATATAAAGGATGGGGGAGACAGGAAGGACTGTCGATGTATAGGGGTGTCACACTTTTCCTTATAATAAATGATATTCCGCAAACATTAACTATACAAATCCAAGCAACTTGCAAAGCGTTAAGAGGAGGGGGGGGGGGGNNNNGAATTGAAAATCAGGTATCACTTAGTGCGGATGGGGGAGGGGGAGGGTCAGGCAAAACCAATTTTTTAGAAGCGTGTGACAAAACATGCAAAATTATTGATAAGGATGGAGGATTAGAAAATTTGCAAATTGTCAGGAATAATTGACATGGAAAATTGAAGTGAATATGGTCTTGCTCCAGGAGTATGGAAGTTACGATTTATGTACGAAATCGAATAAAACGATCGGTTCTTTTCTACATTTAAAAAAAAAAATTATTGGAGGGGGTGGGTGGGTAAAACCAATTGGGCAAAAGGGATTAAGCCACATCGATTTAAAAGAAACACAAAATGCTAATACATGTACGGATTTACCAATATAAATGTTTTTCCCTACCCCTTCTAGTGACATTTCTTTATACATTCTATTAAATAGTTACAATATATTCACTGAGAAGATGATCTCTGGTTTCTGCGTACTAATCACATATATAATGGTACCACAAGGGAAATTGTAAACGTGTAAAGTGGAAACCAAACGTGTCGTTGCTATAGTTACGCTCAGATACATGTACTTAGTACTTACGCTTGAGTTGTGCACAAAATTATTCTGCAAATAATAGCGACTGTACTTGCTTGTTATCCTAATGGAATGTAATAAGTTTTTTGTTTTTGGCCCTGATGATATATGATGTTTGTTTTTGAATATTTACAAACAATCCGTTTTATGATATTGATACAATCATGTCCTTCTCGTACTGTCCTAGTGGATTATTAACCAGAATTGCAGTTTTGGGCTGATATATTGAATTATATTATTTTAGATGTGAAAAATCTAGCCTCTCTATTCCATTATAACCCGATACAAGTGTAGATCAGTTTGATTAAGATTTTGCCTTGTGAGGATAAGAGGATGTTAGTTTTTTTCTTCCAATATCAACAGATAATTCGTTCACAATATGGCTTGCTAGTATTAATGATAACTTCAGAAGCTATACTCTGCACACAAGGCTTGTTACTTGTGTTTCCCCAAAACATTGAAGAAATTTTCAATTTAATAATGTTAAGTTTGTTCGATAACCCAAACACGGCAGTCCTACTGGTTTCACGATCCTTATCTTGTACGTGACATTGTATAAACTATACATGTATACATTCGTTGATTTACGATACGTTTTTTGCCTCCTTGGCCTTCCGCCATTGTTGTCTTGGTGATAGTACTTGATGTCGTATATTAGAAGACAAACAACAGTCGATTGTATATGAGAAATAACTTAATCATAGAAAATCCATTCAAATTGTGGTCACATTATACTCACGTCGGTGAAGCCAAAGCCAATTCATTTTATTAGGTTTTGAAGGCAGCACTCTTTGTTAATCTGATATAAAATTGTAGTTAACTACCTTTAACAAAAGCTATATACATGTACTTCGGATAGTATTTAAAAGGCAGGGTCTATATATCGGATGTAACGGACTCATAACCCCTTTTTAATCAACAACAACATTAATGTTATGAAAACAAAAACTATTTGAACTGTGTCGCTTTCATGTGCACGTGGCTTGTAATGTTGTGATGATAGGCCTCAGTGATCATCTTGCTAGCTTATATGAAGAATCATGTCGCTTGAATGGCACGAGGATACGCAAGACCTGCTTTTATGAAAACGTAAAAGTTGTCATCTCTAATTTGCTAGTTCTTTCCATAAAACACACTTTCCTGCTATCACCCACTTTTGTTTCGTATAAGAGATTACTGTCGCTATTTAACAACTCGATAATGACAAGGATTCACCCACTCACCCTCCGTTGGGAACAAAACAGTGACTCACTACAAAGGGAGATTGAATCCTAAAGACAATTGTAATCACTATAATTAAAAGATGAAAAAAAAGAGAAAAAAAAAAGAACATAAACTTTAAAAACTTTGTTTTCTTTGATTGACAACTTGGTCATGGAAATTTGGATGTAGACGCGACTGGCCTACATTAATTTAAAAAAAACCATTAAAGTATTCATTGTGAAATATATCGGTTTCTTTTGTTGTTGTTGTTGTGTAAAAAAAGCGAAGACTTTGAGGCTTAAAATAACATATGCTTTATTTGTTTGACCATAGACCTACCATGGTTTGACTCAGATTTTACATTGTGGAGAAACTACTGCCAATTGATATTATGAGCATAGATGCCACGCCCACTTATGAAGCGGTTTGCCCCCGTCCTGGTCTGGAGCACTTTGTATAGGGGCAACCCTGAAGCTACCGACCATTACCGAATTATTATAATTGCTTTGGTTCTTTTCAATACAATGATTGGCTGTAGGCCCAATTAGGTAATATAAATATGATCAAAGATGAAAACAAACACCTGTTTCAGTACAATGAATGCTAATCACCGTGAAGTACTTGTGTACGCATGCATGCAGCTCCGAGGATATGACTGTTGAAGATGTTATGTAAGTGAAATGCTATGCTTTTGTCTGTTTTATCTTTCCTGTTTCGCATGCATAGCATTCTATTAAAGGGCTTCACCTTTTTAGAACGTGTCAGTCTTGTATCACATCTGATCATTATGCTCATTTAGTCTCACTCCCAGGCTGAATCAGTTATGATATGCCGGTGAGTTAAAAGGTGCAATATTCTGATAACTTTGGTTATGAAGTGAATTCAAGTGATGAAGGTATAATATCACACACCAATTAGTTTAGTCCCTTTATATTGAAGTTGGAAAATACATCTCTCTCAATTGTAAGCCAGCCCGGTATATATCAGACAATATAAATATGGATCTGAACTTTGAAATCAAATTTGATTTATTACAAGATTATTTGCATTGTACTCTGCACAAAACACTGCAGGGTTGGCAAAATTTTCAAGAGCCGCCAAGCTTCGCTTTTATAACTATTCAATCTAGTATAATTATTTAGCCCATCAAACTGAAAAAGGAATTTGTAAAGCTCGAAGAAGCGGTTTCTCTCTCCTTCGAAATTTGCCCATGCATCTCGTAAAATAATTATGCGAAACATTTCTATTGTTACATGCAGTGAACGTTTATATCTTTGCTTCATTCTGTATAATTACAAGTATAATTATCAATAATTGTTTCATTTTGTTTTTCTCGAAACATTTTACTTTCTCCTGGCATGCATGTCTAAATTGTCTAGTAATACTCGTAAAAAAATATATTTTATTTCGACTGGACGAACGGCATTTTAATTAAAAGACAATACTTTGGGTTTGTTTAGATTGCACTGTAGCATTTTGTCTATGTAACAGTGCATGGCTTTTTAACCAGTGTAATTACAAGAACATGTATATTTCACATTATACTGGTTCAGTGGCGGATCCAGGG
>BEXV01001276.1:105841-123702 GCA_003118195.1 Hemicentrotus pulcherrimus
CAATAAAAAGTTGCATTTTGAGGACTCAAAATATTCTGTACCTGTGTATACGACGCACCCCGACTTTTGAATTTTCCCGACGGTAAAAAAAGTGTGTCTTATATACGGAGATTTACGGTATATAGATTGATAAATTAAAGGTATTGATCAAATTGCCATGCTGGCTCACGTCTACCCTGGAATATTACATAAGAACTAAAAAGAACGGCCTTCAATATTTCGTCCCTGGATTCCGGGTACCTAGTTGAGTTAGTGATTTTGAGTTCTTTTAGGCGGTATTTATTCTGTGGGGTTATGAGTCCACGTGAACCGATTTCAATACAGATTAGTTTGCTCTTCCACCCTGTTGATGTTATGTCTTGTGTGAGTCTTGCGTATTTGTCTTGTTTTCGTTGATGTGCTTTGTCAATGTTTGTCATAAGTACATGTACATGTATGTATATGGACGGAGATGGGGGATAAGATCATGGAGTAGATTTTTGAAACCATTTTCTTTTTAGAACTAGATGGTTCCTGTATAAAGCGTAGGTGATTGGGAGAATCAAGTAAACAAACGGGTTAACAAACTCTTATCCAGCAATGTTTATAGTAAGAATTAAATACATATGTTGCATCCACATATTCAGATGATATCAAAGGTGTTATTTCTGTGTTTCCTAGATTGCAAGTGAAGCGATAGAAAACATCACAACGGTATCATCCCTCAATCTGGAGGAAAGAATATATCATTTCTACTGTGAGAAACTTCGCGAACCTCTCAAGTAAGTTATACCAATATACACTACCAATCTCTTATAGTTCTATTTTCTTGATCAAAAGTTGTATACTAGAGGATTGATGTCATTGGTCTGTAATAAGATTGGGAATATCTGATAGATGAAAACAAGTGTTGATTTTTAACATCTATGGACTCTTACCTGCGTTTTCTAAAACTTCCATCACTGACTATTTGTCAATCTGTAACATCATGACTGTGCTCTTATTACCACAGGAAAATCCAGAAGCACAAGTTCTTCTTTGCCTTTGCAGTTTGTTGCTCCCAGGCATCAGTGTTCTTCCTCTTTGCAGGGGCCTTTAGGTTTGGTGGTCATCTAGTAGCTATCGGTCAAATGTCCTCAGATGCTATGTTCAAGTAAGTGTCACTGAACCACATTATACAAATATTGCATGCTCTGGCATTCAATATTATACAAATAACGCACGGCTCTGAGTGCAATAGCGGTGAATGCAGTACGCGCGAGGTTTCTTTAGATTGGTGCCGCTCTGTGCAACGAGCCGCTTGCGGCGAGTTCACAGTGCGAACCATCTGAAGAAACCGAGCGAACACTGCCTTAACGTCTTGCACAACAGGGTCAAGTGCGTTATTTGTTTAATAAAATAGCGACACAAATCAAAACAAACCAAAAAATAGATCTTAAGTATTAATTAGTTAGAGTCTACGAATCTTAGTAGTTAGAACTAGACTAGGCCTAGAGTTATTTTGGTTCTAGTAAGAGTTGCAAGTTACCAAAAAGTCCACTGGATTCATTGCTTTGGGTAAAAATAAAATCCAAGGTGGTCTACAAACGAGTCTACATTAGACAGCTGAAATTCCTGGCTTCATTATGAAATCCCAAAGTCAAAAACAGGCCTAAATCCAAGGCAAAAGTAAAATAAAAATTTGCTTTCTACAATAATACCCCGCTAGCTACCTAGCTAGAGCTAAGATACGCGTACGCTGCGCTGGGGATCATGGAGTGTACAAATTAGCTACCCGTAGCCTACCGTACATAAAATAAATGCTAGATCGAGGGAGCGTAGGAGCAGCTATGCTACACGTACGCGCGCGCATTAAATCAATGGTAACGTGCGATAAAACTTTTTAGAGCGCTTTTTTTAGGTAAATCGTGCTTGCATCAAAAATTTCTACATGTCATGTGACGCGTATTGACCAATCATGATGCTTAAAATACTAGAGCCATTTTATAAAACAAAATATATGAACCCAAAAATTCTGAATTGTCCTGATTGATATTATATTTCACCCAGGCTGCAAGCCAAGGTTGAAATATAATAGCACAAGGAGCATGCAGAATTTGGAGGTTAATATATAAGGTAAAGACCAGAATTGGAAACGCCCCAATTTCAAAAAAATGAAATGGAAGCTCTCATTACCAATCATGTGAAAGAATATGTTTTGACTAATACATGATGATAAAAAAATTGCCGGGAAACCGCTACTAATTCATATGTTTGGTAAATTTGTTTGTCCCATATACATCTTTCTGTGTATAGTGCTTGTAACTTTACGAAGAATGGGCCAAATTTCTTATCATTTTTTTTAATTATTCCAGAACCTTGCAGATGCTAAATACTAGATGATCAGCCTTTTCAGATCGATTCCACAACTTTTCCTTCACAATGCAATCGCATGACCATAACTGGTCTTTACCTTTAACAGCATGCATGTATTATTTTGTACAGTTGTGGGTATTTGCGATCTCATTCCTTGATCTATTGAGTTAAGCTCTCTTGATTATTTGCCTTCATTTTTGTCTCACCTGCGTAGCGAAAAGCGAGACATAGGCGCCGCTTTTCTGGTGACGGCGGCGGCGGCAACATCAAAAAACATAACCTGGGTTAAGCTTTTGAATTTTTGATATAATTTTTAAAGTATAATTTCTTAGTCGATGAAACTTGGACTATAGGGTTATCAAGTATCCCCAATTGTTTGAGTAATATTTCAGCTCACTAAAAAAAAGAAAAAAAAAAATTAAAGAAAAAAAAAAAAAAAATTAATAATAAAAAAAAAAAAAAAATTTAAAATTTTAAAAAAATTTAAAAAATTGTTTGTTCAAATTTCATGAAACTTGTCCCCTAAAGTATCACAAATCATACGACACACATTCCAGGTCACAAGGCCAAAGGTCATTTTTGGTCAGTAGACTCGAATTATGTTTTCACTACATGTACATAATAAGAGAATTAATTAATCATTTTTTAAAAATTAATTTGTTCATATTTCATTCAAGTTATCGATCCTGGTATAATTAATAGTAAATATTCTTCAGATGATTCTTGGTCAATATTCACTTCAAAATGCTGATTATATTCGGAGGATTTCATTTTGGGCAGCCTGCTAATGGGACACCTTGCCTATAAATAATGTTCCAATCTCTGTTTTGATGGTATCGAATTGCGTAATGCAGGCGAGACCGCTGAGAGCGTTTCCCTTGTTGTACATGTATGTGTTTGACCATGCAAAAAGTATTGTTCAATGTCACATGAAACCCTTTTAGCCAAAAGGATACTTGCTAGCAAATACCATTCTTGATATCATATAGAGGTATCATAGTTGAGTGGATACGTCATGGACTGAGGATCACAAGGTATGCAGTTTCTAGTGCAGCAGCGGCACTAATGTCTTTTGGCAAGACATTAATCTACATCTGCTACACTTGACCCAGGTTTTTTTGCATTGCAGGAATATTTCATACCTTATAATACCATGATGCAAAGCCAACTTGGCACTTTGTATGATCATGATCGTGTTTGTCTTTGCTTTTTGTGCTGTCCATAACACTCCAGATATACTTTACAATTATTTGTAATCAAGCTTATCTTTAGAACTAGTTTGCAAGCTAGCAGAATACCTTGTAAAGATATCGACAATGATTGAAGGAAAACAAAACTTTGATTGCAAACGACTTTAAAAAGAAATCAGAGAATCAAATTTGTGAAAGTTTGAAAGAAAACAGACAAAAAATATAATATAGGTTAAACATTTTTGAAGGTTGGAATCACTTTATGTATGGGAATTTCATATTGGCTGAATCTTTTATGTCACTGTCATGTAGTGCCGGACAACTTTCCCATTTGTTCCAACAAACAAAATGTATTTTTATTTTCTTCAAAATGTATGGCTCTAGAAGGTTTTTCACTTTGGAAGACTGTCAATAATATACTATCCATATTACATGTATGTTGAGTAGTCCCCCTGAGGTAGAAGGCCTTTTTAGGGACTGTATATTGTGAAATGATGCTATCAGCTCCATATTTTTGCATGACTTTCTCTGTACTTGAAAAGTAATATTTTTCTATTATTTGATACATTGATATTTAAACATTCCTTCTTCATGTAGGTATGGTTTTCTTTTTCATATAGATATTTGTGTATTTTGTTTTCCTTTTGTGTCTTTGTCCAGGGTGATTATTGTGATCACCTATGCAGGTATTGCATTAGGCCAGGCAGCAGCATTCATGCCAGACTTCAGCAAGGCTAAAATGTCAGCAGCTAAGCTCATCACACTGATTGGTCTCAAACCAACCATCGATAACTACTCCACAGAAGGACTGAAGCCAGTAAGCAATAACCAATGTTTCAATAACTGAAAACACTCATTTGTATAGAGCTAGAATGCATAAAATCAACCTAAAAGACTTTTACCCGGCATTCTATGGGCTAACAGACATTTAGTAAGAAGGAAAAAAAGAATAATATAAACCCCCATGCAGGGAATATAAAGTTGGACTTGGATTCTGTGCAGGTACTATTTTATGCAAGACTGTATGGGTGTGTCAGGTAGTCTACTCACAAGTCCTCTTTTTGGGGGGTAATTGAGAGCGGATTTAAAGTTGCAATATCTTCTTATAGAAGTCATGTTGTTTGAAGTTCTTGTTTTGATTATAGTGTAGGGACTTAAAACCATTAGCATATAGAACGCTATATTTGTTGCTGGTTGGTACTTTTTGACCTTGGAAGATATTCAGTAGCTTACTCAGCAACTAAAGTGTTTACTAGCCCTTGAAGTTCCTCCATTTGTTCTTATTTAAAGACCAAAAGCAGCCCTTCAGACCTTCATTTTAGTGTCTTTACAAGTTGATATTATGTAAGGCATTTAACATGTACATGTACATATATGCACATCATCATCACATATGAACATGTAAGTAGTCTATTAGCTTTGCTCCCACTTCTTTGATCTCTCAATAATTACCAAAAACCTTTGTTTTGATTGGACAGTTAAAGATTGATGGCTCCATCAAGTGCAATAACCTGACCTTCAGATACCCCAACCGCCCTGGTAGCACTATTCTGGACAGTCTGAATCTAAACATCAAACCTGGTCACACAATGGCGTTGGTTGGTGAGAGTGGATGTGGAAAGAGCACCATGGTTGCACTGATGGAACGTTTCTATGATCCCAACTGCGGATCCATTGTGAGTAAACATTTCTCCTCAAATTTTCTTTGTGTAGTCCCCAAACCAAGTTATCATGCTCAAGTACCTCTAGGTTTTGATGATGGAGTATTTCATTGTTTTATGGGCAATTCTAAGCTATTTTGTCCCATATGCTACTGATTACATCTAGATTTTAGAATTTCTGATGACCAGCGATCTTATAGCCATACTAGAGCTCTTATCAAGCAAAACATCAAATGAAACAACATTCTGATGTCAATTTGTGTTTACAATTCCATAAAACAATTCAAGAATACTCAGAACATCACACTTTTGCTGTTTTGTTTCATAGCAACTTGACGGGAATGACCTGCGTGACCTGAACATCGGGTGGCTTCGGTCTAATATGAGTATTGTAAGCCAGGAGCCAGTGTTATTTGCTTGTTCTATCCGTGATAACATTGCCTATGGTGTGGAAGATGAGCTCCCTCAGGACGAAGTGGAAAGGGTTGCTAAGATGGCTAATATCCATGATTTCATCATTTCTCTGCCTTTGGTATGTAAACAACTGCACTCATTTTCTGCTCAAAGTTATTCTCCATTATTTATCATGTAGAAAGTAGAGAGTTTCTTTACACTATCAAATTACCCCCAAAACAACGAAGTTACATTCATCTACTAGCACATTTAACATTTTCACATCTTTATTTTGTAGTTGGAATTTCCTTGACAAGCTTAATAATAATGATGTTCCACATTTATATAATGTTTAATGAATCAACGATGTCTCTAAGCACTTTACAGATATATTGATACCCCGGTCGTCAGATTCAAGCTCGCCCGCACACATATTGTGCACATTCTCCATTACCTGGGGAGTATTCCAGACAGGCACCATTTTACAGATGCTCACAATGCTGAGCATACTTCATTAACGTTCGCATCCTACCAGGTACCCATTTAGCACCTGGGTGGAGAGTGGCAAATGTCTTGCCAAAGGAATTTAGTGTCGGGCTGAGATTTGTTTACAAGTATCATGCAATAATTTTATGAACGTGTAACTTTTGAACTATTTGGTAATAGATAACAATGAAAATACTAATACAATACTAAATGACTCAATATTTGATTGTTTGCAGGGTTATGATACTCTAGTAGGAGAGAAAGGAGCTCAGTTATCTGGAGGTCAGAAGCAAAGAGTAGCCATCGCTAGAGCTCTGGCTAGAAATCCTCGTATCCTTCTGTTTGATGAAGCTACATCAGCACTGGACACTGAGAGTGAACAGGTAATGATACTTCAAATTTCCCATACACCACTTGTATCTGGTAACAATGCCACTAACTTTGACAAAACAAACTTTCAAATGAAATCTCCCAATTTAATGCCTTAGCTGTGGAAATTTGTCCAATTTATATTTATCTGCCCTAAAATGCAAGGGAAAACAAATATTTGAATTTCAAGAAAAGTAACCAATGGTAGGATTTTAAAAAAGGTGAAGAAAAATAATTTTAATTTTCAGTAGGGATTCTATATATATTAATTAACGTATAAACCGCCCTTGTGTATTAACCGCACCCCCGATTATGACCTTTAAAAAAAAAGAAAAAAAAAAGAAAGAAAAAAAAAAAAAGAAAAAAAAAAATTAAGACGACGGCGGGATTCAAAATCTTGTGGGCAGTTGTAGAATAGGACCCGAAACAAGCGCCTTAGACCGAGCGGCCATCCGGCACCGATGCCATAACCTGCAGTTTTTTGTAATGTATACATTGAAATGGATTTAAAACAAAGACTGCTGGATGCTTCGCGGCAGGTCTGTTAAACGGCCCCTTCTTTTACTTTTGCAATTGCATTGGCACGAACTTAGATCAAGATCTATCGGCAGATGTTCTTTTTATTCCTTCGCTACAAAGTAGCCGGAGGCATTATGTTTTCGGGTTGTCCGTCTGTATGTACGTACGTCCGTACGTCCTGTTCTTGTGATCGCGTTATCTCAAGAACCGATTGATGGATTCGTGCCAAACTTGGGTCATGTATGTATCTCACAGAGCCAATGAACTGATTAGATTTTGGGTTCACAAGGTCAAAGGTCAAAGGTCCCAGGGCTCATTATGTATGCATAAAGGCTCGTGATCACGTTATCTCAAGAACCGATTGATGGATTCCTGCCAAACTTGGGTCATGTATGTATCTCACAGTGCTGATTAGATTTTGGTTCACAAGGTCAAAGGTCAAAGGTCCCAGGGCTCATTATGTATGCAAAAATGGCACGTGATTGCGTTATCTCAAGAACCGATTGATGGATCCCTGCCAAACTTAGGTCGTGTGTGTATCTTACACAGCCCATGAGCTGATAATATTTTGGGGTCATTAGGTCGAAGGTCAAAGGTCATAGGGTTCATTATATATCCAAAAATAGCTTGTGATCGCATTATCTCAAGATCGATTGATGGATTCCTGCTAAACTTAAGTCATGTATGTATCTTACACAGCTATATAATTAACTGATTAGATTTACGGGTCATCAGGTTAAAGGTCATGTGGCTCATTATGTATGCCTATAAATAGCTTGTGCATGCATTATCATTAAAACCCAAAGATGGATTACAATCAAACTTGAATTTCAAAAATTGTTTCTATTTTGGTTTGTAAAATTGCTTTTTGGCGGAGCCGCAGTCGAAGTTCAATCTAGTTGGAAGATTATTTTTGTCTTCATGTCAACAATGCAAGATAAAATTGTTGGTAAAATGTGTGGGAAATGTCCTGTACCATAGTGGTATGGTTATTGTACCATTTGTAGTCCCATATGTTCAAATTCATGCTGGTTTTGACTTACTTTTTGTTTTGATTTTGGGTGCAAAGTGTATAAAGTGCACCCCCGACTTTGACATTTTTTCGGCGGCAAAAAGGTGCGGTTTATACACCGTTAATTACGGTATACAACTGTACAAAAACTACCCATATTTGTGCTTCTTATGTCTTTAAAGTGCATTGAGAGGGCCTTCGGTCCTAAAAAGCGCTATAGAAGAACTAGCTATGATTATTATTAAATAGAGGCCATGAATAAGTAAATATATAGAGAGAGAGCACTAAGCAGGATATGTTAAGGAGCTAATTTCCATGTTCATCTTGCTACAGATTGTACAGAATGCACTGGAAAATGCCATGGACGGACGAACATCGATTGTTGTTGCCCAGCGCCTCAACACCATTCAGAATTCTGACCAAATCGCTGTCATAAGGGATGGAAACATTGTTGAGCAAGGGCGTCATCAGGAGCTAGTCTCGAGAAAGGGCCACTACTACACCCTCACAATGGGGCAACATAGCTAAATACACCACTCTCTTTCTTTCACCTTTGTGACCTAATTATCATTGACGTGTATATTTATTTACCTGACTGCAAAGATAAGAAATGTATGCTTGTAGATGTAATCTATATCTTGAAGCCCTGTCATAGGGAATTCATTATTCAGTATTGTATGGCTCACTTTACGAGCTTTAAAACAGCAACTCAGTTCTGAACCCTAGACGAAGGGGTTCCGAGGCTAACGTTCTATTCACTAAACTAATACAAAACAAGCTGATCACCTTATTTGTGCCTTGGATGAAGGCTGATGAATCCTTTGAGAAAGCTACAGAAAGAACAATACTACTTCTGAGAGACTTTCTAAATTACTTTTGATGTTTTTCTTTAGTTGGACTGAAATTGGTATTGTCAGTCTAAATGTATCCAAAGAGCACACCTTTGTACCGAATAACCTAAATGTTCATCATATTGTAACAAGTAGGATGTCTTTGAAAGGTGTGATGCTTTGTTGATGATTCATGTTAATACATGTATTAGGAGTCAAGTTTGTTGAAATGCATCCACATTATTGATGTTGCATTATGTACCTTTTAGAGAGCAACCCATGAAGCTACAGTACTACATTGAGGTACTTCTGAAACTGCTCCCAAGATCATATACCATAAACATGTCCTTGGTATATCACCAATATCTGGGATCTGAAACATTTGGATCATCATCTTATATTGAGACGATTTCAATAGTACTACAGTGACATTGCACTATTGGCACCTTGCCATATTGAGACCTTTGATGCTCACACTCACAATGTTCAACATCTAAGATTTTCAAGTATACACCCTATCATCTCTGGATATTAGAACAATTGTTAATTTTGTCATTTTGACATTATTACAGCAAATTTGAGTTGTACTTACAAAGCTCTCATTATCAATATTTCACTTGTATGATCAAATGTCTCTACACAAACACACACACAAAATCAAATTTTGTTATTTTAAGTTAAGAGAGGAAAACATGGGTGATGGATCTTTAAAAGGTAATTAAAACTGCTTGATGAATAACTGAAAAATTATATTGAGTTTGGATCTACAGATACTAAGTATTAAAATGAGAGGGCATTTTAGTTGAAAATTGAGAGTGGAAGAAAAGAATAACAATTCTAGGACAGATGTGAGTAGAGCAATATAATTTTTAAGTCTGAATATGTTTTTTCTTCAGTTTTAGAAGATGGTGCAAATTCTCTGTGTAAATATGTGTTTGTTTGTAACATGCAAATAGATCATAGTACAAATACCACAAGCTGATTTCAAACATGATTATGAAAATGATTTGTTCTATGAAGCCTGTGAGTTCTATCTATTAATATTTATATATAAACCAATATGTTGTTTGTGATTGTCTATGCACCAGGTATTACATGTATGTAATCAAAGAATCAGCCATGTAACTGCTTCATTGTTAGCTGGCTTAAAAGACCTGTTTTAATGATAATAATCTTATAGGACAAAGAGGTTGCAGATAAATTGTGGCACTATGGTCATCCTTGCGGGTACTAGAAATGAAAATGCAGGGAGATAAATTGATGAATGTTTTCAACTGATGTCATGTACAGCATTGTTACAATGAATACTGTCCAACTTGTATAGATATACTCTACAACTCAACAGAAAGAAGATATTTGATTTTGATTCTGTTTGTTGTTTGTTGTTGTTGTTGCTCGGAAGCTGTTACAGAGAAATGTTCCAGAGGAAACCAAGAAAAGATACTGGGGTTACTACCGGTAGTTGAAAGGGGGTGGATGATGGGAGGGGGCTGCTACATAGGTTCCAGAGGAAACCAAGAAAAGAGACTGGAGTTACTAGTTGAAAGGGGGTTGATGCTGGGATCGGGGTTGCTACATAGGTTCCAGAGGAAACCAAGAACAGAGACTGGGGTTACAAGTTGAAAGGAGGTGGATGCTGGGGTGGGGTTGCTACATAGGTTCTGAATGAACAGGCTACTAAAGGTGAAATATTATGGTAGAAAATGTTGGGTTATTACTTGGGTTTGATTTTATAGCGGTCACTTGAACAAAAATGAGAAAGAAGTCTATTGCCGACAAGCAAGAGTGTTTGAGCTGTGCATTAACTTATATGATTAAATACCTTTCTACCTTTTTACATTCATAATAATAATGATAATAATAATAACAAAAGCCTAATAGTCCACTCCAAATTTTATTAAACCGAATTGATCGCATGTTAGGTAACTCTAGCCAAAGATATGAGTTGATGTACTTGGGTTTTATTTGCTGATTCTTTTTCTTGCAAGTGTGCACATTCTTCCCTTTTGAAAAAGGCTTACTATTTGAATGTATAAAAGTTGTTTTATCTTCTATCTTTGAATTATGTGTTCTAGCACTTCCTGAGAGAACTTCTCAAGTTAGATTATATATGCATACCACATGTAAGAATTTATTTCTTGATTAATGGATTCATTAAAGATTGAAGAAAACAACTAAACTTCTGCTTTTTTCTGAACATTCCACTGTAGTTAATCAAGAATTCAGGGAACATTTCAGTAAGCTGTTCAGTCACATGTACTTCATATTGTGTTGGTAAATATCTTGATGTTTTTGTGGTTTGAACGGCAAGTTGATTCAGGCTTTTTCTTGGTCTGAAATTATCAGTAAAATGTTTTCTCTGATAATCAAGCCATTACATACACAATACTTACTTGTCACAATTTGAGCTTAAAGCAGTATTAAGATGTTGCCATCTTCTAGATTTATTTTGGTTCCTTAAATCAGAATTTTTCTGAGGTATGTTTAAATAGGACCACTCATTTGTATGTTCAATCTTCTCTTGCTTCTCATTGTTCTCAAGAGTTTTGTATAGTTGCTGTTTTGCTTGCATTTCTCTCTATTTCATGCTAACGGTGAAAATTACAACAGTTTCTGTTAACGTTCTATCTCAACGTTATCTGTTAACGTTTTATCTCCGTCTTTAATAGTACTATCTCTTAAACATTTGCTTAGTTTGTAAATATTTGACGACATTGTAAATATCTTCAAAGCAGAAGTATGTGTAGGAAGGAAAGATACAGTTTAATTTTTATGATTTGAATCCTCTTTCTATGTATCTCGATGCAATGGTTAAAGATATATGCTTTATAATTTTCATTACTATTGCCATTCATCAACAGTTTGCCAATAAAATATTTCTTATTACTGCATTGATATAAGACGTGCATGTAGATGTAGTTCTTTTGAAATCACATCTTTATACATCACTTCTAAATATACTGAGTACAGCTATATGACTTCATATTGTTTCTCAATCGTTAAGTATGCATGCAATGTAATTAGTTAATGATATTGATATTTTGTTGTTGTTATAATTACTCTCAGTTTTGATTACCAGCTGCTGAAGACTACACATACATTGCTCAACTTAATGTATTAATTAGTAAATACCTGTGTGATCAATATTCATAAGTATGTGACACAGATATCTAGCCAGCAATTGTGACATCAATTATGAAATGGGCATTTATTTTAATGGTCTTTAAAGGGATCCGGTAACTTTGTCTCAGATTCTGAAAAAAAATCCTGGATTTAGCTCATGCTGCAATCATAATTATAAACCTTTAGGTCAGTCAGGAACCCCATGACAAGCCTATCGCCTGTCTGATTACCAAGATATTCATGATTGAAAATCGAAATCAAATTTTGCGTTTTCCAAACGGTTTTCATAACACTACAATGTGTTGGGGAAAACGAGTATGGTAAAACTGGTCACTTAAAAATTTTTCTTTTTTGATGCACTTCTTGATCATTTTGAACCGCAATTTTTGTTAGGGCTTCAATTTAACACCATATTGCAGACACTGATAACACGTAGGGTCGTGCATCTCAGATTTAACATTGTTAAACTATTCCTTTAAACAAGTTCTGGCATGAAACACAATATGGTAAATACATGTACAACAAAAATGAACATGTTGTGCAGAAATGTGCATCACAAAAGGGATTATTTACATACCGGTACATGTAAAATTGACCTACATTCTGGTGAGGACAACAATTGCAAGTCTCACAAACTTTAGCTCTGAATGTAATAGAAGTAGAAATGAATGACATAGACCAAACAAACAGTGATAGAAGGGGTGTGTACTAAAGCAAGCAAGGTAAGTTCTCATGATGCATGGTGGATTGAAACTACAGTTCAGACCGGTATACTGTTGCTCCTTTTCACAATGTTTTTATAATTTAATTTTGTGTAAATTTCCCTGTAAAATAAATCAAAAAGGCGCGTAAAGCTTCAAGACTGTAATTACTTGCTACTTTGTATGCATTTCAGGTTTTGAAGTATCTCTCTTTAAATTATTATGGAATGGACTCCAAGAGTCAATGTGTTCAAATTCTTGAAGTAACATCTGTTCCTTTTATTCTATTTATGTGCATGAAATTTGAATGTGAATAAGAAAGTTTCCAGAAAGACTTGTAATGGATACAGTAACCATGAAATTACATGTATGATACTAATTATCTTCCATTTTGTGGAAGTCTGTTTTATGAATTTGTTTTTATTATTGGTAGTATTGGTAGTAGTGTTATTGTTGTTGATAGAATATTTAAAAACAAATCAATAATGAGAAGCTGAATGTGTTTGGGATCAGCTTTGAGATGTAATATTGTGAATTATTGTATATTGTGTGACAAAATTTTAAAAAGCCAGCATAATGTTGAATGTAAAAAATGATTTAAAGAATGAACTGAAAAATGGGGAGCTGCAGATTTTAGATGATGTGATGATCAGTGCCCCTGATCAGGGGTATTTTAGATGATTTGATGATCAATGCCCCTGATCAGGGGTATTTTAGTTGATTGGATGATCAGGGCCCCTGATCAGGGGTATTTGTGACTTCAAAGGATGAGGGGGAGGGTGATGGGGGATGGCAATCATTAATTTGCTATTATTCAACAAATACACAATGCTCTTGTGTAGCTTAGTGGAACAATTTTAACTGTTGAACAAAATCAAACAACTTGTGTATGATGTAGAGGACAATACTGAAAGAAGTATCAATGCAATATATGGTGTGATTCACAGCTAGGTGATCATCTGTTGTGTTTCAAAATTTCGTATGCAGCACTGAACAATTGTAGTGGTTTTAAAGCTTTATTTTGTGTGTGTTTCTTTTTCAAAAGAAACTGTGTGTAGTGATACTTTAGTTACAAATGTATAACAAAGGATTATAGCAATAACAGTACCAAAGACACTATTTGTGATTGCATTTGATCTGGGAGTGGGAGATTTGAGTTAAATACCTACAGTGCTTATACAAGAAATTTCTTTAAACCCTATGAAGTTTTTGTGCATGGTCTCTGTAGAGCAACAGTGTTTTTTGGTGATTTTCAGAATTGATTAATGTGATCCACTTAAACGCTGATTATCTGTACCATGCCAGTGCCTTATATGGAGATTATCATGCATTCCAAATTTGGAATAGGTATGCAAGAGAGTCTTTCACTTAGAGTGTGAATGACTAGGCCAATTCCATTCCAACCAAGGGGGTGTTTATTGAGGTTATTGTGTAATTATGTTAGTAATTACTTGACTTTTGAAATGAATGCTTTGATCTTCTACCATGGCTTAGCTTGGTATTAATTACCATTTGGGTATAGCATGAACATTGGAATCTACCATTAAAATGACGGTTGTGTGTTTTTATTTCAAGGGCACTCAATCCTGATTGATAGGGAAATCTATGTAACAAATTTATCTTTTTATGTTTTTGTTGTCATTGATATGTAATTTTTTCACTGGTCCTTCCAATTTTTCTTTGTGTGTTAGAAAACAGTTTGATTATATTACTAAGTAGGTTTATATATAAATATATGTATACATGAATATGAGATGATATGTACATAAAATAGTTCAAGGACATAATCATGTGCATGTTCAAGTTGAGTATGCATATGCTTGTACATGACGTTATATTGAAATGTTACTTAACCATTCTTTCTAGTTGAAAAAAATAAAGAAAATGGAATATTATAGAAAAACATCTCATTTTGTCAAATGTCAAATAATTTTGAGATCTTACTCCTCTTTATTTCTTTTTCTCTCTGTCTCTTGCTCTCTTTGGATCATTTCGTGGAGTTAAAAAAAGGAACCCCTATCATAAAAGCCTATGTTTTTTCACATGCAACTGTATTATCTTCTTCATCAACAAACATTGATAAAACATGTATAAACAAACTCAAAGCAACATTCATACACTATTCTACTCAATAAATAGTAAGGTAGAGCTGTAATTTCCACGATTAGGTTCATTCAGCCCAAAACATAGATGATAGATTAATATCTATATCCAGTTATGCTATGGTCACATTACCCAAAAGTAGCCTGCTCGGCGGCCGAGCGGCGAGTTTTTAACTAATTCTGCCCGGGGGCTGCCCGGCCACCGAGCGGCGACCGCCCAGACACCGCTCGTTTTTAGAGCATCGCTCAGTCGCCGCTGAAGTTTTAGCGCGTAAATAAGATCTGGCTATTTGTGTCAGTCGATTAGTAGACTTCAACAATGATCACGGTCTGTAAACAAATAAGATAAAAAGAGGATACCCTTAATTAAGATCAAACTATAACATATATAACATAATCCTCTANACATTTGTGACCATAGCTTTACAGCTGAATATAAGTGATTTAATTTAAACTGGAATATACACCTGATCACATCAGAGTTTGATTTTGCTGAGAGATAAATCCACTTAAAAAGAAATACAAAGAATAACAATTCAAGTACGGTATACTATTTCCTATTGGTACCTAAAGTGTATTGGCAGTTTAGTAAATGAGGAGGCGCTCACAGGAGTTGCCACGTTGAGTACTGGCGTGAGACGCCATTGACCTTATTCAACGATGAGCGAGCTAGACGCCGTTTTATTTTGCGCGCCGTTTTCAACCCCGTTTTTTTGACCTCACGTTGTTTGTTAATTAATTGTAAGTGTTTTCTTGATTGGTTTCCAGTGTACAGTGGTTGTTTTTTGCTACCATAGCAAAATGTTAAAATGTTATGCATAAGGATTTAAGCAATTGCCTGAGCTTGATCTTTTGCTTGACAAGCAATTGCAAGCAATTGCTACTTTTAATGCATACGGCCAATTGCCTCGGCCACTTTAGAATTGAGCAAGGTGGAAAAAGAGATCGCGAAGAGGAACAAGCTCATCTGCATCGCCGGTAATTTAGAGGATGGGTGGAAGGTCGTCGATGAGTATTTGTCTGAAGAGCTTGCCAGTGACTCCGACGACATAAGGAAGATTAGAGCCGCTCAAAGCAGAGCGGCTTCGAAGCGGAAAATGACGAAGGCGTCCAGAGGGAAGACGCCACACCAGAGGGTTAGGCGACCGATTGCTCCCGAGTCTCATCCTAATCCTGAGTCTGGTTCTTTTCGCCGCTATCTTCCACAGTCTAGACTGCAACTTGGCCAAGCTGGTGGAGGTTTCCAACAGACACGGATTTGTGCTTTGCCTGTGGTAAGCAGGGCCACTGGCGTATGAATTGCTAGTCAAATGTTGGAGGCAAGAGTAAGGATGGCTCCAGCTTCAAGCAGCGCTTTGGACAAAGGTAAGAAACAGCTTGTCTTTTTTGACACTTGGTGTGGATGATGTTTCTTGTTTATGAGGACCAGAGTGTATACCTGGGAATATGATATTTATGTCAAATGTTCAGGTGTGTATGACATATGGATTTGCATGGCTTAATTTGGTCGTTTTGTACGTTGTCGTTCCCTGGTGCACCTGCACAATAGTACGGTGGTAGCCCTCATGTGGATTTTTAATAAAATGTAATTAAGTAATATTGACTGCCTTCTGGGCAATACGACATAATCGCCCGAACCGAAGGTGAGGGTGATATATGACAAGTCGTATTGCCCTGAATTAGGCAGTCAATATTACTATCATTAACCACATCAGACATCTAGAGCAAACAAGAAACTCTTACTATCTTATACTCTTAAATTATGTAGGCTACACAGGGTTTCCTATAACATTAGAAGTTGCAAAAACATTGTCAAACCAGCACTGTTCATTCAGTGTTTGACAGATTTTCGATACACTGCAAACAGTTTGCCTAGGGTGTGATTGTTACGTCACAATGGAGTTCGCGCAAAGTGCGCATTTTCTTACATGCGATGGATATGCGCGATGTAAATTACAGTAGCTGATCGATGCGCGATGTAAATTTTAACTGGATCTACATTATTGCTCACGCGCGTAGTTTAACACGCATTTTGCCATTGACTTTTCTGAGCGGGCTAAGGGGCTATAAAATACAAATTGCCAAAACAAAAGCAAAAGTTGGAGCCCGCAACAGCATCCCCAAGAAGCTAGCTAGCCAACACCAACTGGGGGACTGATGCCAGAACAATCCGGACGACAGCCCTCGCGCTTTGCTTCTCTGCTGCGGAGTATGCATCACCAGTATGGAGTAGGTCGGCCCATGCACCCAAGATTGACCCAGCATATTGAAAACTTACGCGCATCTGCTCTGCGCCTCGTCGCTTATCCTGTTAAGCACGGGGAACGTACACCAAAAAAGCCATGTAATTGCTGGTATTACGGGAAAATGGAAATTTCTTTGAAAAACCTTCGGATGGTTTCTTATCATTTGAAATGTCGTCTTAAAAATGATACTAAATTTGGGATTATTCTTTCATGGGAAACGGTAGCCATTTTCCCCTAAAAGTTTTGATTTTTTTCAGCCTGACTATGGAGATTGCACTGTTTTTCCACTTTTTTGTCGAGTTTCGCTCAGTCAACCAGTCGGCAAATCTACACGAGTGACGTATAAAAAACCTTCGGACGGATTCAGAAACCTTGAAATCCTACCTTTACGTTGATATAACGATTGTTTTCATTCGTGGAGAGGAAACGGTAGCCATTTTCCAACAAACAAAAAAAAAGGTATCTTTTCATAATAAACCAAGGTGACTGGGATAGTGTAGCGCTATAGCTACTCACATGCACAACGAGTGCGTATACGAATGCACAGTTAAAGCTTCCTTGCAATCGCTGTATGTAGAACTAGAGCTGAGGTCACCAGTGCGTATGGCAAGCCGTTTTATCATTTAAACATATTTCTTGATATCAAGAAATCAATTCTTGATATCAAGAAATCAATTCTTGATATCTCGAAATCGAATTCTTGATATCACGAATTCAATTCTAGATATCAAGAATTACCATTGCTTTACAACGTAAAATCATTTCTTGATATCAAGAATTCAATTCTTGATATCACAAATTCGCTTTCTTGATATCACGAATTCATTTCTTGATATCAAGAAATCGAATTCGTGATATCAAGAATTGAATTCTTGATATCTAGCAATGATTTTAC